>JAJGRW010001093.1:123643-281637 GCA_025461045.1 Carex parvula | reverse complement strand
GGATCCCTCCTCATATATATATATATATATATTATATATATAGAGAGAGAGAGAGAGAGAGTGGCTAATATCAAAACATTTGCACCAAGGTCCTCGTGCAACCAAGTTGTTTTTGGATTTTCAAAGTCCAAACAGTCGATCCAAACCATTAGATGTTCAATCTATATTAAAATCTGCTTGGATACCAAATTTAATATTTTTTTGGAATTTTTTTACTATTTATTAAGCCACTTTGAAAATTGCTGATCCGGGTGAACAGTAAAAATAGTGCAACCAAATTCTAGACCATGTGATCAGCAATTTTCAAAGTGGATTAATAAATAGTAAAAAAATTCCAAAAAATATAAAATGTGGTCTCCAAGAAGATTTTAATATAGAGATCACATCTAACGGTTTGGATCGACAGTTTGGATTTCGAAAATCCGAAAATGACTTGGTTGCACGAGGGCCTTGGTGCAAACGTTTTGATATTAGTCACTCTCTCTCTCTCTCTCTCTCTCTCTATATATATATATATATATATATATATATTATCTTGCCCGTGCATTGCAACGGGAGCATATTATAAGAAAATAAAAAAACAACTCATACAAAATTACATATTTTAATAAACAATTCAAACTAAATGACAAATAACATTCCGTGAATGATATAATAAAAAATACAAAGAAATGAAGAAATGATGAATCAATTATCAATTAATTCAAAAATTACTCAAATGATATTTAAAAAATAGAAAGAAATCATAACCAATCTGAAAGATGATTCAATTTGTATGTGGAGAGTACGTATCTAAATAAATTTAGATTAAAATACATACAAAGATGAATACAATCAGAATTGATCAGTGCGTTGATGTTCATCCTTTAATCAAGATCTGAAACTCATCTTTTAATCAAGATCATTGGCTGATCAGGACATCTACGTGCTTAAGATAAGAATGGATATATATATATATATATATATATAGAGAGATGAGCTATGCTACTCCATGGAGTAAAACGCGTTGGTGCTCCACGCCGCTATATTTTTATTTTGAAAATCCAAACGACCGATCCGAACCGCTCAACATGATCTCCATATTGAAATGTGCTTGGAGACCAAATTTTACATTTTTTAGAATTTTTTTACTATTTATTAAGCCACTTTGAAAATCTGAAAATCCGGGTGAACAGTAAAAAACAGTAAAAAATTCTGGACTGCCGGATCAGTGATTTTCAAAATGGCTTAATAAATAGTAAAAAAATTCTAAAAAATGTAAAATTTGGTCTCCAAGCACATTTCAATATGGAGATCATGTTGAGCGGTTCGGATCGGTCGTTTGGACTTTCAAAATAAAAATACGGCGTGAAGTACAAACGCGTTTTACTCCATGGAGTAGCATAGCTCATCTCTATATATATATATATATATATATATATATATATATATATATAGAGTACGGCTAACACGCTTCCTCTAGTATATCAACAATATGTTTCCGGCCTCCAAAATCTATCGAATGGGCTTCAAATGACAAATCCAAAATGTTCAAACCAATCTCCTTACCGAGAACTTCGTTTACATATAAAAAAAATTTAAATTTTGAATTTATTTACTATCAAGTCAAGTGGTCAAAGAAATGAGCAAAATAGTGCATTAAAATGTGCACAAAATCCTTCATATTTTGACCGCTTGACTTGATGGTAAATAAATTCGACAATTAAATTTTTTTATATGAAAACGAAGCTCTCATTAAGAATATTGGTTTGAACGGTTTGAATTTGTCGTTTGAAGCCCATTCGATAGATTTTAAAGACCGGAAGTATATTGTTGATATACTAGAGGAAGCGCGTTAGCCGTACTCTCTATATATATATATATAAACGGACTTGAAATATATATATATCAGTAATAAAAAAATATATATATATATATATATATATATATATATATATATATATATATATATATATCTGTCATGTGATGGGTAACGCCCCCTGACACTAACATGAAGCGTCAACATATATGTGAATTTAATTTTTTCTTCTATATAATTTTCTTAGGCCTTATCTTCCTTGTCTCTTTTTTTCTTCAAATATTCGGTAGCGCCTCAATTATCAATACGATGTAACATGTCAGTCAACAAGACAACGCATGTGAAAAAGACTTGCAGTTTGTAGGTGAAGACATTTTTATACCCACTCATCAAAAATTAGTTTTATCTATATTCTATTTTTATAATAAAATATTAGTTTCTTCGTACTGTACCCTTACCTATTAATTAAATAAACTGATAGCTTATATAATTTAATCAAAAAATAATGGATAACAAAATAAATAATTAATCATAATTATCAAATAAATTGGTAGCATATATAATTTAATCTAAAAATATAACAAATAAATATGTATATATTAAACAGTATCTAATATCAGAAAATAAAAAAAATTATTCCACTATTTAAAAAAATATAAATCACTAATTAAAAATAAAATGATATAAAATGCTATATAAAATAGTTTTGTCATATAAATTAGTAATGTACTTGAAGACCAAATTTTACATTTTTTAAGAATTTTTTACTATATTTTAGAGAGGTATAAAATTACAACTTTCACATGGTTCATAATCTTTAGATAAGGTAATTTTTACCTATAAAAAAAAATAGTAAAATGATTTAAAAAAATATAAAATCTTGATTTTGTCTCCAAGTACATTTTTATATGACAATTATGTTAAGAGATTGTATCGAATATAGTTTTTTTAGTAAAGGTTGGAGAAGCAACCCAACTATTTAATATCCACAAGGTATTTTTCTATCCGGATTTTGAATCTGCGACCTCTTACTCGAAATTGTCTTTACCACTATACCAAATAGTGGTTCTCTTGTATTGACTATTTGAAATTTGAAAACAAAGATATAATACAAACTAACCTTTTAGATGATCTACTAGCACAACAGTGCATCAATCTGGGAAGAAAAATGTTTCAACAAATTTTTCTTATTTATTGCACAAATTTTATGATTTATTGTTACAAGTACAATGTTGTTTAGACAAAGCAAAAAATTGTTCAATAAAAACAATTCAGTAATGCAATTTAACCTTATCTGACATTCAACCCTGCAGGAGAACTAAACCAACACATCAACTAAGCACCTTCAAATTTATGCAAATTGTAGTTAATTTATAAGAATTAAACATTAACAATTTAACTAACATATACACTTATATTATTAATATGGAAGCAGAGATTAATAGCATCCTTGAAACATTATATAAACAACATAGGAAAAATCGAAATGGGAAATTAAATCTAAGCTTTAATAAGAAAGCTATTATTCTAAATTTTACAAACGAAAATTTTGAGACACATGTATTTCAGATCTAAGCCACACGGTACCCACACCAATCACTTTCTTTTATCTATTTATTTAGGAAAAGGGGGCAGACGGGCCAGTTGTGGGCAGATTGGCCAATTGGAGAAACACTGATATTAATACAATCAGGACGCTCAAGATCCAGCACATGCCATCATTTAAATATGGATCTATATTGATTGACCACCAAATCTTCTTGGGGTTTAAATCACTAGCTACATATGGAATGCGTTTCAGTATTTTTGAGTCCACCCAGAAACGCTTATATTGTGGCACGAATGTTATTCCAATGCTGCAGAGAGGCATCATGACAGTATAACAGAGAACTACAGACCCAAACATACCCAAAGGAGCTAGCACCAGATACAGACCTGATCCCATTGCAAAGGACATGAACGATGCAGCCCCAGTAAACAATTTAATGGAATCATCTATGTACCTTTCCATACTATCAGAATTATGGGCCCACAAGCTGTGTATGAGTTTGGTAGTAGCCATGAAGGAAAAAAAAAATGCAAGGAAGTCTGAGAAGACAAATGCCTTGAACATATATTCCTCTCCTAGAATTGGGGTGCCTGTTTCTTGATGGGTACCTCCTGGAAGAGTAAAAGCTGCAGCAAATGTTACTGTTACAACAAGTGCAGAACCCAGGCCCACTAACTGGGCTTTGGCCATCAAACCCTGTGAGTTCGTTTTCGCACCTCTTGCGTCCGTTGTCGAAATGTGGTCCTCATTGGTGCCTCTAATTAACTCTGTTTCTGACATTTGGTCTTTAGTGAAGTGCTGAAACCAACCTGTACTGAAACGAGTTCCTCTTTTTTGGATGTAAAATTCTCCCAAGGCGTCCCTTCTCTGCACCATGCCAAAATACATCCATCCCTGTAAAAGGAAAACGAAAAGGAAAACAACTATATAAGTTGGATTGGCAAAGTATTCGATGCACTAGATCCTATGGAATAGCTTGACCCTGTGATTTCAGCTCTGAAGGAAGTTGAAGTTTCAAAACAAATTACAAAACCACACAATTAGATCTATATGTTTAGGATGTGTATATGCAGTTAGACATGGTCATTGCACCAGTTAAATATGCAATGGCTATAAGACGGTTGGTTGGGCGCACACTTCCATCCACAGGTGCAAGCACCAAATAGCTAGAAAATAAACAACATGCTGTCACCTATTTTAAAGAAAAGAAAGTTCGACTATGGTTGATGAGAAATAGTAAGCAACTAACCCGAGTATTCCCTGCAGATTTCCTGAGTTGAATCACGGAAAGGTCGAAAGCTGTTAGACATTCCTTGTTTTGTAAAGTCAGGTCCAATTCATTGTTCTCTAAAAGAGATAGCATAACATCATTATATTCATGTTCTGCCGCTAAATGTAATGGTGTGTTTCCTTTGTTATCCATTGTGTTTGCCATTCTATTTAACATTTTCTTCCAGTAGCGGATGGGAAGCTCCTTTTTTGAATCTTTAAGCAACTTAAAGATAACATTTGACTTGTTCGCTTCTATGGCAATGTGTAGGAAGTTCCTTCCGTTATGATCAAGTAGCTGACCTGAATCACGGCACCTTTGTAAGAGAAGGACAATCATTTTTACATGGCCCATTCGTGCAGCAGTATGCACAGGAAATGATTTGTCTGAATCTGAATCTGGGATGTATACCAAGGACGGATCTTTATCCAATAGGAGTTTGGCAATCTTATGGTTTCCAGTTGATGCTACGAAGTGGAGAGGAGTTCTCCCTGTTTCTGCTGCCCACTTATCAAGTGGTGTTGAGTACAGTTGTAATAGTTCTTCGGTGAGTCCTGTCAATAAGATAACATATGCAAGTTCAATTAGGCAATCCATAGTTTTAGGTCTAGTAAGCAATAATTCCTTCCTGGCTGAATGAAAGGATTTTGATTACAGAATGAGACTTCAGTTACATTGGATTTCAACATTTGACTGAGAACTGACTGAAGCAGGGTGACAGCATTACTGTAATATTGTCACTTTAAATTCATAAAACAGAAGTCGAAGAAGTATGTTAATAAGAACTAAAATTTATTTAATTTGTGCTCGCTCTTTCATGAGGAATTGTAGGTATTTAATGGTGCTCAGTTCTAACCAATGGGCATGTATGATGCAGCTGGCAATTACTTGTACAATGTTTATACTCTTTGCACTTTACATGAGAAAAGAAGCTGGAAGATGCAACAAGGTGACTTATTCCTTTTTTCTTTCCTTATAAATGCAGGTTCTTATAATCCAACTTAATTAGTGGAAAACTAGGTTTATGTTGTTTTCCTAGAAGTTCTGAATTAATGATGTCCTCAAAATCATGTTATAACTCAGTATTTTATGAAGTAAAGTCATTTGGTAGAGCTATGAAGCCAAATGCTAGGGGTGTTCATTGATTGATTTGGTTCAAACCGAACTAAAAATAGTCCAGACAAATAATTCTCCATTGACAAATATACAAATTGGATCAACTAAATAGTCTGATCAACTGAATTAGACACTGAACCAAATAAACCGAAGTTAATTACAATTTCACTAAATTGGTATGAAAACTTCAAATAATAATTGTAATATGAATATCAAGTATGGCTAATTTATGTATAATAAGTGTTATCTAACAATAATAACATAATATTAATAAATACTTGATTTGTTTTATCTCTTCAGTTTATTTGAAACTTGGCCAAATAAACAAAAAACAAACTGATTTAACCAAAATAAATTTTATGGTTGATAAAAGTAAAGAAACTGGATCGTTTGATCAAACTTTGTTATGTTATGACCCATATTGCTATTCGGGCCCGTTGGGCTTTGTATCTTTAATATGTAGCTTATGTATTGACTCTTGGTAAGAGATAGAATTAAGTTTAATAGAAATCAATTCAAGCTGTCTCTTTGTCTCTTGCTCTCTTCCTCTTCTCAACCCTAGAAAACCTAATAAACTTAGCAAGAAACTTACCTGGGCCTTGGAGCACTGCAGCATGCAACGCCGTCTGCTTGTTTGGTCCTGAGTAAAAAGCTGGTGTAATTTGATGATCCAACATTTTTGCCACCATATTATGTACCATATCGAGCGATCCCCTTGCAGTTGCCAAATACAGGGGAGAGATAGAATCATTGTTGACCACGCCTGCCAACTCCAGATCTTCTTCCATTAGAGTCGAGACAACAGCTCCATGACCGTGTCTGGCAGCTTCATGTAAGGCTGTTTCCCCTAGGCAGTTCTTTTGTCTGAGCAGATCTTTCCAAACATTCAGATCCTCTCGGAATGCCAATTTGGCACAACGGGTCAACTCCAAAATGGTGTTTATGTACCCAAATCTTGCAGCATGGTGGAGGGGTGTCTCATTTCGTACATTACATGCCTTCAGCAATGAGCTATCTTTCTCACAGATTGTAGAGACAAGATTTCCGTGGCCATTGGCAGAGAGTACGTGAAGAATGGTATTCTCCATACCTGCAAAAGGAATTGTAAATTTTCATTTCGGCTGGTATTATTATAAAATGCAGAGTTCACGCCTGGAATGGGTCCTCAGCTCCGGGTTAAATCAGGTCCTGGTAGACTTCACGCCTGGCTTTCATTTGTAGGAATGTTCAAGGATCAATTGGGCCGATCGAGCTTTATTAGGTTGTGAGTTAATAAGGATGGTATTATTTTGTGTGCTGGTTAATCAAATTGGGATCCTGAGTCGGCCGAATTTTTGGATAGTTGTTCCTCATGTAAGAAACTATTTGAACAGTTGGTATTTAGGTAATAATGGTTAAAATAGCCCGGTATTAGTAACCATTAATTATTTCCAATGTTTTAAATTTGCGGTTTTGTTCATGCATATGGAAGGTCACAGCATACGGCATATGCGGTATATAGCTGCATATGCGGATTTTAAAATGAGTTGTTGTTGGACCTAAATAATTTGGGAACATATCTAAGGAATTTACCATATTAATTCCTTGGAAATTGGGTGAGAATAATACCCTAAAATTCTAATTTCATGAAATCTACTAATAATGGACAGTGATTTTCATGAAATACAATTCATGATAAAATTCTACATAAAAAATCATTAATTTTGATATAAAGAAACCCTAAAAACTCAAAAGGAGAGAATTTATATGAATTTTTTAAGTTCTGGAGACAATTTTGGGTACACAGAATAGGGGCACTCCTAACAAAAACTCTAATGAACTCCTAGGTGTTCCCATGTAGTATTATGTGTAAGCATGAAGGGTTTCGCTTATAGTATTATGCGTTCGCATAACTGCATATACCGATTTGTATATGCATATAAATAACATTATGCGTCCGCATAACTATTTATTCAAATCCGTATATATGTGACTGCATGATATTTGAGCGCAGCAACAGACTGCATATGCATATGCGGTCCATGCGACAACATTTAAAAACACCGATTATTTCTAATATTTGGACGGTCTATTCTCATAGTTTACTATATTCTACTATTATTTATCATTAGATAGATGAGTTCTGGCTTTTAAAATAAACAGTATAATCAATCCCATTCGACTAGTCAATTAACTGTTACAATTCTCCCGCCCCAACAAAAAAAAAAAAAAAAACTAACGGTTGAAATCAAGAACGGACTATAATATAAGCTCTAAACAAAGAGTGATTCTGGTCCAACCTCTAGATTTCAGCATAACACTAGTGAAATTTAAATTTACATTGTTACACCCGGGCCTTCAATTCTGAACAATTCATAAGAGGCCCATTTTGATAATTTAATTATTGGAAGCAGAGTGAGAGTTTATGGCCCATTTTAATATTCATGGATCATGATACTTGTGGTACCGTATCAACGATAGCTTCCAAGTTTGCTCTTAGTGTACATAGCAGAGTTCAAACTAATGGTTGTAACCGTTTGACAAATAAAGCTTTTGAAATTATACTTGTATGCCTAAAAGATTTGGTTGGATGTCTAACAAAAAGCACATGACCAATCCAAAATAATGTCCGAGAGTACATAGCATCAAGGATGATATGATGATTATGAATGGGGAGATTAAAGAGACCGGTTTGGTTGTGGCTTAAAGGGTGGAATAAGGGGTTTAGTCCTTGTTATTCCATCAAACAAGCATTAATTGAGCCAGACTAAGATAGCATAAACTGATCTTTAGGCCGGCCTAAATTAAACCACTTCACATGATGGTTTAATTTTATTGCATGTCATGGCCTAACTCAAATGATTATAACAATATATTATTAGTATATAATTAGTATATTATTATGAATAATTATTATTAGTATATAATTATATAATTAATATCTATATTGTTAATATATTAAATAATTATTATAATAATATTATAATATATGATAGTTATTATTAATAATTAACTAACTTAGGCTTCCAAAACTTTAGTTCTCCACCAACTCTAACCAAACAAGGAATACCTTAAGCCATGCTCTAACTTTACACCTCAACCAAACATGAATAATTTGGACCAGCCTAAGTTGGAATAATCAATTTAGGCCTCCTTACGTTTAGTCAACAACCAAACACCATGCTAAGGAAGCTAAATGAGGCTTAATCTGGCCCCCTCTTGCTGAACAACCCCGTAGGCTTTTCTATCGACTCAAGCAATAAAAAGAAAAGAGTATGCATCTCAGTTATTCTTATTGAATATATGATTAAATTTAATTTCTAAATTTTTTTTAATGAACTCCGTAGTAAGAATAATATTTTCTTTTAAGCTTTGCTTATGTTTTTAAACGTAGATGGATCAAAGTAGGAAGAAAAAGGAGGAAAAATTAAAAATTTGCAAATTAATATTTTCTAGTACAATTTTGTCATAATTTAGTTTGCTTCTTTCACTATTTATTGGTCATTTCTAAAAAAAAAAATTCAGTTTTGTTACAATTTTTAACATATTTTGGGATTTAAAAAAAAATGAAAACCAAAAACACTTCTAGACACGATATTTGGCATATATACGATATTTGTAATTTGTTGGACGTGCATGGACGTCTGAGAGGCACCCAGATGCTCAACACTGAATTTCTTTTTCTTTATTTTCTTAAGACTAAAAAAATATTTTACCTGCTACGCTTTTGATCAGGCAGTCAGAGGGCTCAATTGGTGTCATTTCCCCAGTAGGTATCCCCGTATGAGGGGGACGATGGCCGTTCAATCCCAGAAGCCGCTTCAAATCTGCCTCGTTGCCGTCAATAGCTGCCTCGAGGAGGTTGTGTGGCATCAGCGAGTGCTTAGGTGTAGGCTCAGTCTGAGCTTGTGTGGCATCAGCGAGCGCAGGAGAAGTTGTTATTACGGTAGCCATTTCTGGAGCTTAATCTAGTGTCTGATATGAGAGTAACGAAGAAGGGTGTAGAGGATTAGTCGTATATAATGAGGTATATAATACATGCAAATAAAAAAAATATTAAAAAAAAATGTTTAAATAGTCCAGACATTTGAGGTCACCATCCGTGGTCGCAAAAGTGGGGACATTGATATTCTTTCTTTTTTGAAGAAAGATATGAAAGATAAAAGAGGTCTAACTAAGCCCAATTTTGTTAGTAACCATCTTAATATTTTAAAATTCTGACTATACCAGCCTTTTTCTAAATATTCAAAATCTACCATCCACGCAGATAAGATATGTGTAGAAGATCAGACATTTTTTTTTCTTGGAAAATTGTTAATTCTAGGACAGAATCGGTACATGGTATAAAACATCGACGTCACATTTATATTTTGCAATGAAACATCGATGCACCAATACTGGTATTAACTAGGATATAAAACATCGATGAGTTGTTTTCAAACTTTAAACAACCACAACTTTAGGTAGGAAACTCCGATTTGAGCATTTGACTCCAATTCGGAAATCTCGCGAAGAGGCAGAGGCCACCATGGCAGTCGACGGAATCAGAATTGTAAAAAAAAAAAAAACATTGTTTAGGACCTCAAAACTTCAGTTGATGCTTTTGATCCTCAGCCATTATATATTTTTCTTTTATTTCAACAAGAAACAGTCCATAAATTATTTATTAGAATATTTAGTTTGACAATAACCAACATCTTAAAATTAACTACCATAAATAATGTGCTATGGTCTATTATTTGTGGACCCCCGCATGACAATGACAGTGGGCTCCATGAATCATAGGTGATGCGTGGAACACGCACTGGGGACTTGAGTCTCCGCCTTCGTTTTGTAATATTTTGCTTAGTATGATTCGATTAGGAGGCAGTCATACTGGTCATCAATTATCTAGTCACTGATTAGGTAGGTCATGGACAATCGAGTGGAAATCACTATTTTTATTATTGTTATTGATCCTTCCCGACCTAAATTCTTTTTTTTTTTTTTAATTAGACCTTCCTCTAATCTGTTCACATTCCAAGGATTAGACAGTCATCTAAACACTAACTCTCTCTCTCTTTTTTGTTAGTTATATATGTTGCATGGGACATCAACGTCGACTCTAGAGTCGTTTTATATTCTTCTAGCATATATATATATATATATTATATATATATATATATATATATATATATATATATATATATATATGTATGTATGTATGTGGTTAATTCCCGGAAGTTACGCAACACTTTATTAATTAAATATAATTTTGTTTTACTGTTGGGTGGATGGCGCAGTGGGGACTTGAGTCTCCGTCTTCATTTTGTAATATATATTTTGCATAGTATGATTTGATTAGGAGGCAATCCTACTAGTTATTAATTATCTAATCACTAACTAGCACATGGACAACCGGAAATCAAATTTTTTATTATTATTGCTATTGTTCCTACCAGACCTAATTGTTTTTCTTTATTATTATTGCTTAATTAGACCTTCCTTTAATCCTTTCAAATTTGAGCTTGGACAATTATCAAATTGGTAATTAATTTTATTTTTTGTTTTGTTTTGCCGAGGGATGTTGAATATATGGGAGTATGGGACATCAACGCCGGCTCTTATTTCATTTTATATTCATTACAATAGAATTGCAGACTTCTATCGGGTTAACACACTAGATCTGTTAACAGATTCTCCACCGCTAGAGACCAACACAATAGAAGAAACACCAATACTTCTATCGGTTACATACCGATAGTAGATTACTATTCTCCTATTGGTAAAGTACCGATTACTATTCTCCTATTTCATTTTCTAAGGTGATTGAGTTGGTGAATCAAATTAAAAAGTTGGGTGAAAACTTAACCAATAAATCGGTTTGTGAGAAAATTTTAATTAGCTTCTCTCCCAAATATAATTATATTGCAGCCATTATTGAAGAAACTAAAGATCTCTCTACTCTTAGTGTACAAGACCTAATGGATTCTCTTGAAATACATGATCAAAAGTTAAATAGACCTAGTGACTCTTCTCTAGAAAGTGTTTCCAATCAAAGGTTAATTTAAAAGAGTCATCTAACCAAAATGTGACCAAATGGGATACATTCCATGGTGGTAGAAGTGGAGAAACTCGAACTTGCAATTTTTGTAAGAAACCGGGTCATGTAGAAAAGAATTGTTGGAATAAGGAAAACCATCAATGTTACCGTTGCCAGAAATTTGGCCATATTGATAAGAATTGTAGGTTAAAAAATAAAGATAATGCAAATTATACGGAGGAGGAAAACAATGATAAAGAAGGTGTTGGAAGCACATTTTATGCATGCCAATTGGCAGTTGAAAAAAAAAGATATGTAGTATGTTGATAGTGGGTGTAGCAATCACATGAATGGGGACGAGTCGATGTTTTGCAAGCTTGATACGACTGCCACTACTCAAATTATAATGGGTAGTGGTGCGGTTGTGAAGTCAAAAGAAAAGGGGACGATTGCTGTTTCTTCAAAGAAAGGTAAAATGTTAATTCATGATGTGTTGCTTGTCCCAGATTTAGCACAAAATTTACTAAGTGTTGGGCAATTGATTGAGTATGGGCATGCGGTTCGCTTTGAGGGTGAACGTGCAAAATTTATGACAAAAAGGAGAAAAAGAGAGAATTGATGGTGATAGTGAAAATGAAGAGAAATTGAAATTTTCCACTGACACTCAAACTCGAAAAAAGTATTGCTTTGAAAGTTGGTGTAGAAGACTTATATTGGTTGTGGCATAAAAGGTTTGGTCATGTTAACTTTGAGAGTCTAAAATTGTTGAGTAAAAAGAATATGGTGTATAGATTGCCACACATAGGAGAGAAACATCATGTATGTGAAGGTTGCGCTCTTGATAAAATTCACTGGGAGTCATTTCCAAAAGAGAAGGCATAGAGGGCAAAGGAACAGTTAGAGCTTGTTCATACCGATGTGTGCAGTCCTATGAAGACAACCTTGCATGGTGAAAATATGACTTTATCACTTTCATTGATAATTTTTTAAGAATGTGTTGGGTTTATTTTTTGAGACAAAAATCAGAGGCTTTTCAGTTTTTAAGAAGTTCCAAAGCATGGTTGAAAGGCAAAGTGGCCGGTTGATTAAAAATTGAGAAGTGATAGAGGTGATGAATACAACTCTAACGAGTTTGAGAAATTTTGTGAGGATATCAGCCTAGAAAGATAGTTAACAGTCAATTTTACACCAGAGCAAAATGGAGTTGCCGAAAGGAAGAATAGAACGATTGTTAAAATAGCGATGACCATGATGAATGAGAAGGGCTTTCCAATGACATTTTGGGCCAAGGCAACATACATGGCGATTTACTTGCTAAACCGATGTCCAACAAAGGCGGTTGAGAACAAGATACCATTAGAGGTGTGGTCCGGTGGTAGAAAGCCATCGGTGAATCACTTGAAGATTTTTGGCTCTGTTCGCTATGCACATGTCCCAAAAGAAATGAGGCACAAACTCGAAGATAAAAGTGAGAAATGTGTATTTGTTGGTTATAGCACAAAATCAAAGGGCTATAGGCTCTTTAGTTTGAAAAGAAACAAGGTGATTGAAAGATGGGATGTAATTTTTAATGAGAAAGATGAGTGGAATTGGAAAGAATAAGGTGTAGAAAGTGTATCCTTTCCAATTCATGAGGAGCCACAGAAAGAGCCAAATGATGATAACATTCATGAAGAAGAAAAGCAACCACATTCTCGAATGACAAAAGATGGGTTGAGTTTATCTTCTCCAAGCTGAACACCGGTAAGATTTAGAAAATTAAGTGATATTTATGCTCACTACAACAAAACGGGGCTTCAGCGACCGGCATCAGCGACCGGTTAGGACGCCAGTCGCTGAAGACCCAAAAAAATAAATTAAAAAAATAAAAATAAAGTGCTTCGGAGACGAACCTGTCACAAATAATAGAACAACTCAAGAACACAAGACTCCCATGAATCTCACTTCCCTCCCTTTGTTTATTTCAATCAATCTTTTTCTTACATGATTATCTCTCTGTATAGAGATGATTTATATCTATCATAGAGGCGCACAACTTACCTCTCTTATCTAAGAAACAAATCAGAATCAACCTAAACTTGGAAGTAAATTACACACCAACCAAATATGATAAATAATGGAAATACAGAAGATTTAGTCCAGCCGTATATTAACCAATCAAATATTTGTTGATTTCTTTCTTCATTTCCTTCTGGATCTGATGTGACGTATTAGCTTGCACCTTCAACACCCTCCTTCAAGTTCATACGTAGATATCTGTCATACCGAGTTCAGATAGAGATTCATCAAATGCTTTGCTTGATATCGCCTTTGTGAGCATATCTGCCAACTGTTCGTGTGATCTTACGAATGGCAATGAAATAATCTTAGAGTCCAATTTCTCTTTGATGAAATGCCTATCCACTTCAATATGCTTTGTTCTGTCATGCTGCACTGGATTATGAGATATATCTATCGCAGCTTTATTATCACAAAAAAGTTTCATTTCAGTAGAGGGTTCAAAACCTAATTCGGTTAGTAGTTTTCTCAACCACAATAGTTCACATATACCTTTTACCATTCCTCGAAATTCAGCTTCAGCACTGGAGAGTGTCACTACATTTTGTTTTTTACTCTTCCAAGTTACCAAGTTTCCACCTACAAAGGTAAAGTATCCCGCGGTAGATCTTCTATCAACCACACATCCAGCCCAGTCAGCGTCACAGTAACCGGTTATATTCATGTGTTGGTTTTTTCGAAAAGCTATTCCTCTTCCAGGTGCACCCTTCAGATACCTAAGAATTCTTATTACTGCCTCCATGTGCTCTCTGCTTGGAGAATGCATAAATCGACTAACAACACTCACTGCATAAGCTATGTCAGGTCTAGTATGAGATAAATAAATTAATTTTCCAACCAATTTCTGATACCTTTCCTTATTTTCGGATTTCCCATCTGGGTCTATGTCCAGTTTTAAATTTTGAACCATGGGTGTATCGGCTGGCTTACAATCTATCATCCCAACTTCAGTTAGAAGATCAAGTATGTAATTTCTTTGAGAGAGAAAGATACCTTCCTTGTTTCGTGATACTTCTATTCCAAGAAAATATTTCAAACCACCCAAATTTTTCATTTCAAATTCTTTCGACAATCGTGCTTCTAATTCTTTTATCTCCATATGATCATCTCCTGTAATAATCATATCATCAACATAAATTATTAACACAGATATCTTACCTTGACATTTCTTAAAGAACATCGTGTGGTCTGATTCACTCTGGGTGTACCCATAACCTTTCATTGCCTGACAAAAATGACTGAACCATGCTCTTGGTGATTGTTTTAACCCATATAGTGCTTTCTTCAACTTACATACTTTCATGGTTGTTTCTGGGTACCAATATCCAGGTGGGATATCCATGTAAATCTCCTCTTCAAAATCACCATGCAAAAATGCATTTTTGACATCAAATTGATGTAGTGGCCAGTCTAGATTTGCTGCAAGAGATAAGAGACCTCGGACAAAATTTAATTTTGCAACAGGTGAGAATGTTTCCTGAAAATCAACACCATACGTTTGTGTTTATCCTTTTGCAACTAATCTTGCTTTGTATCTCTCGATTTTTCCCTCTGCATTGTATTTTATCGTATATACCCATTTGCACCCGACTGTTTTCTTCCCTTCTGGTAATGTTACTAATTTCCACGTATCATTCTTCCCTAATGCATCCATTTCTTCTTTCATTGCTTTTACCCAATTATGGTCTTTTAAGGCTTCCTCTAATTTTTCTGGTACATTTACCGAAGATATTTGGTTCACAAAGGCTTTCAAAGGTTCTGACAATTTTTCGGTGATTGTATAATTAGCAATGGGATATCTTACTTCCTCACTTGTTCCATCCTCCGGAACGTACCGTTTTGGTGGTTTTCCTCGGTTATTTCTAGATGGTAATTTACAGAGAGTGTTAGTAGCACTTACCTCGGGAATATCCTCAGGAGATCTTGGCCCATGTGATACCTGGTTGGATTGTATTACTGCATCATTTAGCTCTATCCAGAAATTCGGTTCACTCTGCTGTATTAGGTTTAGATCAGACCTTTCGGTAATAACTTGGTCAGGTTGGATGACCCGAATTGGATCAGTTTGGATGACCCGAATTGGGTCATGATTCTGATTTTACTGGTTTCCAGATTTGGTAGGGTTAAGGGATTCGGCAGGATTTTGGTCAAGGTTAAGGAATTTGGCAGGTTTTTGATTTGTTGTTGGATTTGTATTTTCGGCAGGAATTAAATTTGGTTCATTTTCGGCAGGATTTGGATTTTCATAATCGGCAGGATTTGGATTTACTTGATTTGCATTTTCGGCAGTAGGTGGGTTTATTGCTTGATTGTCATTCTCATTTTCGGCAGTAGATGGATTTAAGAAATATAAATCAGAGAAATCCAATTCTACCCGATTCTCCTCCTGAATTGGACTTTCGGTTTGTTTAAAAAAATATTCACCATCTAAAAATGTGACATCCATAGTTGTAAAGAATT
This sequence comes from Carex parvula, assembly GCA_025461045.1. Classification (NCBI taxonomy): domain Eukaryota; kingdom Viridiplantae; phylum Streptophyta; class Magnoliopsida; order Poales; family Cyperaceae; genus Carex; species Carex parvula. The sequence goes on along the minus strand of JAJGRW010001093.1, from coordinate 265,385 downwards.
TTCTCGTGTTTGGATTGTAACATTTATATCCTTTTTGATGTGTACCGAATCCCAAGAAAACACATTTTTGTGCACAAGGTTCTAATTTGGACCGAAAAATCTTTTGAACATGCACATATGCAATGCACCCGAAAATTTTAGGAGGTAAATTTAAAACGGACGGAATTCTGATATGAGAAGATAACATTTGAAGAGGAGTTTTGTAATCATGTACTCTAGTTGGTGTACGATTAATTACGTAAATTGCAAAAGACACGGCATTATCCCAAAAAATCGGGGCCATATTACTCTCAAACAATGTTGACCGAGCGGTTTCGAGAATATGCCTATTTTTCCTCTCTGCTACTCCATTTTGTTGAGGGGTTCCCACACACGAGGTCTCATGTATAATCCCTTTATCTTTAAAGAAATTATGTAAATTTTTATTTACATATTCCGTCCCATTATCACTTCTCACAACTTTTATCTCTTTTTCAAACTGAGTTTTTATCATGTTAAAAAAATCTTGAAACACTTTTGTCACTTCATCCTTAGTTTTAAGTAAATAAAGCCATGTCATCCGTGTACAGTCATCGGTAAAAAGAATAAACCATCGACAACCAGATTTTGAGACAACCGGGGATGGTCCCCAAACATCAGTATGAACTAAATAAAAAGGAAGAGGGCTTTTATGGTAACTATCAAGATAAGTTGTACGATGACTTTTAGCCTTAATACAAGTTTCACAAACCAATTGTTCATTTAAACTAGAAAATAAATGAGGTGAGAGCTTTCTCATGTACCCAAATGAGGGATGCCCTAATCTCCTATGCCACAACAAAACTTGCTCTCTCAATTGTTTAGAATCAGTTTTTGACAGAAATGAGGTTCCAGTCTTCATCTCCTCCAAGTAATACAATCCATCTCGCTTAGTACCACGGCCAATGATATCCTTCGTGAGGATATCCTGAAAAACACAATGATTTGGAAACATGAGAGCTACACAATTTCGTTCTGTAGTTAATTGTCCAATAGAAATCAATTTTGTAGATAGAGAAGGTACGAGTAGGGTGTTTGTCAGGGTAAGATTCTTAGAAATAGCTACATCTCCTGCTCCATTTACTGGATACTCAATTCCGTTTGCATTAAGAATACCATCTTTTTGTGTATGTTTTCTTAACTTAAAGTCATTTTCTGAGTAAGTCATGTGGTCCGTAGCTCCTGAGTCTATAACCCATTCTTTTTGTTTTTCAATATTACAAATATCAAGAAATTTACCTTGTTCTGAGTTATTCTGGTTTCTAGAACTACCTGCAGCATGAAGGGCAACTGAACCTGTCCCATTCCCAACTTCGGCCTGGGCCGAACCTTCGGCTTGAATGTAAGCTGGTCCGTGTGGTTGAGCTGGATGTGCCCATGCAAGTCCCTGCTGCCTTTCACCCACTATTTCAGATATTGCCACTGCTATCCTTCCTTTTCCAGTGACATGTTGTTTCCCTTTTTTTCTCTCTTTGAACCAATCAGGATAACCAACAATTTGAAAGCACTGCCCTTTAACGTGCCTTGTTTGACCACAGTGAGTACACTTAAACTTAGATTTATCAACATACGAAGAACTCTTATTTAGTGTTAGATACCTCAGGAATTTTCGGCACCTTTGAGAGCATGGCAGCCGAAACTTGTGACATTTCTCCTCCATCTTTAAGCATAACCCCCTGCCTCACAGCCTCCTTTCTTACTCTTGCAAAGGCTTGTTCAACTGTGGGAAATGGTGTGAGTTGCAGAAGATTCGCTCTCTCATTATCCAGCCGGTCGTCAAGTCCATCAAGAAATGTATAAATCCTGGTTTCTTGAATAAAACTATTAAATTTCTTAATATCTTCTACATGAATCATAGGGTTAGACCGGCGAAAATCAATTTCTTGCCATAGACTTTGCAAATCATTATAGTATTCTTCAACATATTTACCCGACTGTCTTAGCCGAGTTACCCTCCTATTTAATTCAAATACCTGGGCGGCATCGCTGCCATCATAGAACGTGGTAGCGAGAGAATCCCACACTTCTTTTGCTGTTGGAAACCGAATGAACTTGTCTGTCAAATTCGAATCGAGGGAGTTGATCAACCATCCCTTCACCACTGTGTCATCAATGTCCCATTTCGGAAAGAGTGCATCTTGGGGCTGTGGAGAAGGCGGATTTCCTATTATGTGCTGGAGCTTGTCTCGTCCCTTCACATACATGGTGACTACTTGGGACCATAGGGAGTAGTTTCGTCCATTGAGTTTCACAGAAATAGGGTTCGGATGGATGAAGGTTTCGGCTGCAGGCATGGTTATAGGTGGATTTGGGTTTTGTTGAATGGCCATAATTTGAGTTTGTTGTAATGCAACAAGTTGGGTTAATTTCTCCAACAATGCTGCTGTGTTCTCATCTCGTGAGGAGTAAGAACTAGCTTCAGGTTCACTCATGATAAAAGGAAGAGATTATTGTGTGAGGTCTTGGAATGTTGAGGTTTTCGGATCGATCACCGCTCTGATACCATGTCACAAATAATAGAACAACTCAAGAACACAAGACTCCCATGAATCTCCCTTCCCTCCCTTTGTTTATTTCAATCAATATTTTTCTTACATGATTATCTCTCTGTATAGAGATGATTTATATCTATCATAGAGGCGCACAACTTACCTCTCTTATCTAAGAAACAAATCAGAATCAACCTAAACTTGGAAGTAAATTACACCCCAACCAAATATGATAAATAATGGAAATACAGAAGATTTAGTCCAGCCGTATATTAACCAATTAAATATTTGTTGATATCTTTCTTCATTTCCTTCTGGATCTGATGTGACGTATTAGCTTGCACCTTCAACAGAACCCTTCAGCGACCGGCGCCCACAGCCTTCAGAGACCAATTTGGCCCGGTCGCTGAAGGGTATCCCTAAAAAATCCCCGCCTCCCCGCCAAAGTCTTTCTTCTCTCTCCCGCGTTTTAGGATTTGGAGAGAGAAAAAAAAGAGCCCCGCTGCTGGCCACCCCTGACCCCGCTGCCGCCCGACCCCCGGCCACCCCAACCTCTCCTCTCTCTCACTCTCTGTCTCTGTCTCTCTTTGTCTCTCTCTCTAGCCGGTCGACACCGCCGCTTCCGCTCGATCTCTGGCCACCCGACCCCGCTGTGACGAGCAAATGAATTCAGGTAGTTGTTTGTTCTAGATCTTGCATTTTGTATGTGGATCTCTGTTTTATCTAGTATTGATATTTCTTTTTCGGTATTTTTGAAAAGGGAGAGTACGGGAGAGGGACGAGGGGTTTACAAAGAGGCGCGGGTGGGGAGATCTACGTGAGTAGGGAGGTGCTTTCATGCAATTCCATCATTCAGTAGGTATCTTCATCGATTCTCTATCAAGTTTTAATTTTGTGGAATCTATGTCACATTTATTTGTGTATATGTCTTGTTTTTCTATAATGGTATCAGTCTATATTGTCCTAGAGCAAAGCACGAAACAATGCAAAAAAAAAATTGAGTAAAACATCTGTACAAGGTTCGATAGTAGAGAATTCTTTTATGTATCAAAGTTCTTTTTTGTACCAAGGAGTTCAAAATTGTACCAGGTTTTTTTCCAGTACAATAGGTTTCTTTTATATACCAAAAGAGTTAACCAGTGTATTCGATTCGAGTTAATCAAGTACATTGAAAGATCAATTGATGAATTAATCAAGTGCATCAATAATAGATGAAATACTTTTTAATTCTGCATCTCCTTATCAGACATAAAGCTCATTGGATTGATGCACTAAATCATCAAAACTAAATATTTATATCGAAGATACATTGTATGAAACATTTATTCTGGTATTTTGATGAACTATCTGATTACCTCAACTAGAAAATCACAAATAATGGACTGGACTGCAATGGTGCTTGATCTACTGTGTACTAGTTAGTTTAGTTGTCACCTGAAAAAGAGTGAACGATAGTTTGTTGCTTGTGCTGTATTATGAACGATAGTTTGTTATATTTCTTTGGTACGTTTCGTACCAATTGGGAAAAATAAAAATAACAAAAAAAATATAAAAAAAAAACACCCTTCTGCGACCGATTTTGACCCATTAGAGACCGGCCAAGCAGTCTCTGATGATCTTCTGCCATGTCACCACACAGCATTAGCGACATATTTCATCGGTTGCTAAAGGGGTCATCAGTGACCGGCGCCTAACCCTTCAGCGACCGGTGACGTCAGCGGGGTGGTCATCAGCGACGAAGCATCTGCGTCTAGGTCATCTGCTACCGATTTTGGTCTTCAGCGACCGGTAGACACACCAGCGACCGGTAGACCCACCAGCGACCGGTAGACCCACCAGCGACCGATTTGGCCGGTCGCTGATGGGTATGATTGCTGTAGTGGCTACATGCAATTTTTGTGTTATTGAACCAGAATGCTTTGAGCAAGCAGTTAAAGAGGAGGTGTGGATAAATGCAATGGAAGAAGAGATAAAAATGATTGAAAAAATGAAACTTGGGAATTGGTTGAAAAACCGAAAGAAAAGGATGTAGTGTGGTTGAAGTAGATTTATAAAACAAAAACAAATCTGGATGGTTCAGTGCAAAAGCACAATGCAAGGTTGGTTGCTAAAGGATATTCACAACAACCTAGAGTTGACTATCAAGTGACGTTTGCGCTGGTGGCAAGGCATGAAACAATTAGATTATTGATTGCTTTAACCGCACATAAAGGTTAGAGGTTATATCAACTTGATGTGAAGTCGGCTTTCTTGAATAGAGTGTTGAAAGAAGAAGTGTATGTTGAGCAACAACAAGGCTTTGAAGTTGAAGGTGAAGAAACTTGTTGGATTGTGTCATAATCTACTTGTCTGTTTGACTAGATTTGCAATTAAATTTTACAGTTTCGTGTCTTGAGATATTGTGCAGGTTCATGACGATATGAATTGCTAAAGTACACATCAAGGACATATGATGAATTGCAATATTAATCAAGATGAGTCATGAAGAACCAAGCATTGGATGTAGAAGCATAGCCTCAAGATTAGGTTTAAAAATCTGTAAAATTGGTAAATTAAGCATGCTTGAGATTGAAATAATTTACTTTAACCATTACAATGGTTGATGCCATTACAACGGAATAAATCATATACAGACAAATCAATTTATTCTGTTGTGACAGCTGGTGCAACGGTTTCCCAAAATTTCCAGAGAGCTTACCGTTGTGGCAACCGTTATAACGGCTAATAACCGTTAGGGTTTCCCAGCGCAGCCAAACCTGCTATCTGGGGTTAATCGTTGTAACGGCTAATCTACTGTTACAACGGTTAAGGCCAGATACCTTATTTTGCTCATCTCTCTATAAATAGAAGCAAAATTTAGGTTTGGATTATCACTCTAGCCACCCACAATTGCAAAATTCTGATTTCTTCAGATCTAGAAAAAGTCATTGTTGCATGTGCACACAACTTCAATATTAATACTAAAATCTCAAGCATACTCAACCACAATCAATCTTGTGCAAGAAGTAGAGTGATCCTTTAGTGATCATCTTGTTTGTTTCATATATTTGAGCCCTTAGTGCTCGTGAGCCATTTACGTGATTTGGCCGTGTAACTTTCCAAGCTTTTGTAAGGGCTCACCGGTTCCACCTTGTACTCTTTTCTCATTGGGTAAAGAAAAGCGCGTCATCTTGAAGGTCGCGAGCCCTGGAGAAGTAGGCATTAGTGCCGAACTCCATAAACAACTCTCGTGTCAAGTATTTCTCAACTCTTCTATTTGTTTTACGTACACTTGTTTAGTTTAGATTTATTCTTGTTTCCGCCAAGAATAACACATACGCACGTTAGTTAAAAGTACTTAGTTTTAAATTTTAAAAGACCCCGTATTCACCGCCCTCTAGGTGCCTTAGGAACCAACAAAGCTAAGGTGTATAAATTGAAGAAGGCATTGTAAGGGTTAAAGCAAGCACCTCGAGCATGGTATGGTAATATTGATGCATACTTCACTGACAAAGGATTTAGAAGAAGTTGAAGCGAGCCAACACTCTATGTCAAGCATGGTGAAACCGGTATGCTTATTGTTTCTCTTTATGTTGATGATTTGATTTTTACTGGAAATGATGAGAAGATAATGCATGAATTTAAGAATGACATGATGAAAACATATGAGATGAATGATTTGGGCTTATTTCATTATTTCTTGGGTATTGAAATTGATCAAAGAAAGGATGGTGTTTTATTTCTCAAAAGAAGTATGTCGAAAATATTCTCTCCAAATTTAAAATGGAGAATAGTTATCTGGTAATGACACAATTGTTGGTGAATGAGAAGTTGGTTAAAGAAGATAGTAGTGGTGGTGCCGATGCCGCACTTTATAGAAGTTTGATTGGAAGTTTGTTGTATCTTACCACTACAAGACCCGATATCATGTATGCTTCGGGATGGTTATCTCGGTTTATGCATCAACCGAGTAAAATGCATTTTGCTGTTGCAAAACGAGTGTTACGTTACATACAAGGGACCAAAGATTTCGGTCTCACATATGAGAGAAATGAAAAAGAAGATGTGGAGTTGTTTAGATTTTGCGATAGTGATTGGGCCGGGAGTATGGATGATATGAAGAGTACAATCAGGTATACATTTACACTCAGATCAGGAGTAATCTCGTGGGCCTCAAAGAAGCAAGAGAGAGTGGCGCATTCCTCCGCGGAAGCCGAGTATGTGTCGGCAAGTGAAGCAAGTAAACAAGTTGTTCGGTTGAGAAAGTTTTTATAAGATATGGGGGAGCAGGCCACGGTTCTATGTTGTGATAACAAATCCACCTTTGCCATGTCGAAGAATTCGGCATTTCATAGCCGAACAAAGCATATCAATCTCAAGCATCATTATATTCGAGAAGGGATTGAAGATGAAGAAGTTCTTATCAAACTTGTAAAGACCGGAGATTAATTGGCGGATATTTTCACGAAAGTGCATCCATGTGACAAGTTCGTTTATCTTAGGGAATTATTGGAGATGACAAACAAAAACATTAAGGGAGAGTGTTGAAATTAATATTTTTGGTCATCTATGTTGAAATTAATGTTTGTAGTCTTTTATGTTGAAGTTAATGTTTGTAGTCTTCTAGGTTGTCATGAGAATTAGAAATTAGTATCTAGAAAATAGAGGAGTTAAATGAGGGTGTTAAATGTTATTTGGTGAGAAGAAAGTGTGTAGAAGGTTCTCATAAGTCTATATAACATGTAAGGTATTATTTCAATGTAAGTGTGTGGGAAAATATTAATATATTATGAAAACTTCTGCTACTCTTCTTCTCTTTACTATTTATCTCTTCCACTAAATTTCCGTAAGCTAGAATATGAATGATCTTTCAGTTTCCACCACTACTTCAGGAGATATAAAATATAAAACAAAACAACAAAAGGCAATGAATAGACCAACAGAGCAGCAGTCTTCAGATCTGAGTTGGTAAGAATATCCTAATCAGAATCTATCAACTTTTTCAGGTATATAATTAATATTAGCAATTTCAAAGTGGCCAACAAGATGCGTGCATGTCTTCAACTTTTCCTTTATCGAAATTGTCGCTTAAATATTTTTATTTTTACTAAGGGTCCCTTATTGTCGTTCAGCAGAGACCTAACTAGTCTAGTGGGTGGGTGGTTGGTTGACCCGTGACCCGAGAAACCCGTGACCTAACTAGCCATTGGTCGAATCCACCGTTTGCTTTTAGTACGAAGCTAAATATTTTTTTTTAGGGTGCAAACAATGTAACATACTTTGTATTAAGCACGGACTATAGACGAATGCAAAATTTATATATAATTTTGCATATAAAATAAAATAAATTAACGCTTGTAAATAACATGACCTACGTCATATTGTCTCCAGCAATAAAAAAGATTTAATTTGCCTTCATTTGCTTTTTTCATTAATTCCTATACTACCAACAAAATGTATAATCCGGTGCCACTATCTCATAAGTATCTCATAATATTTTGTTTTTCCCCGCTAGCACTCAAATTGAATTTCCACATAATATTATTAAATTAGTAAATTCAATCTAAAGTTCTTGCCTTTTGCGTTTATAAATATCACATAATTACAATAATTTAGATGATTTTGATGTGTACAGCTCCCCTGCTAGCTAGCAGCTATTATCAACTTGATGATGAGTTATCATCGTTCCAAATCACAGGCTTAAAAAAGTTCTTTGGCTTAATTAATACAATTCAAAGTCCCAATTATTCACTTATCGGCATTTTATTACACTAAAAGAAAGTAACTTATCGACATTTAATTACATGTATATTCCTTGTTATGAGTTTATCCTAGGTTTCTAGAGATAATTTCAACGCGGGAGGGACATAAATGAGAGGCAAAGTTATCTTCAAAAATTAGGGACGAAGGTCTTGAATTGATGAAATAAGTTAAGCAAACATCAGAAAACGTACAGCACCAAGTTCAAAACTAACCTACTCCTAATTAATAAAATGAAAAGGGAAGAGAAAGATTTTTCGAATAAGTATATTTATCGTCTAGAAATACACTTGTTACTCTTAAAATATAAATTGAATCTACTAATATAATCTTCTACTACAAAACAATGTTTGGAAACTTACTGAAATCATACACGTTTTAAAAAAAAAAACCGTGTATGAAGTTACAACCGTACCCGATTTATTAGTAAGAAATATGTTGTGACCTTGCATACGCAGTTGCATTTTAATTGAGCGTGTGTGTATGGCTGAGCTCATTTTCGCGTGAGCGCCTCCTCCATTTTATACATTGTTTATTTGAAATTTTCTCTCGTCCGTGTATAATATGCCGTGTATGATTAACTTTTTTGTAGTAGTGTTACTAGAAGTTGTTTAACCAAAGTTCACTTGAGAAATATATTACAAACAATATAGTTTGCCAATCTATGATAACATATTGTTTTTCAAGTGTGTCATTGCAAATACAAAATTAATTTTTTTTTTTTTACGAATGCCTGTTTAGGATACAGGGCAGATTTAGTGGGTTTTTATAGGGTAAATGTGAAATGTAAAAAGAGCTTAGCATTTCCTGGTGTTGCTTTAATTTCGAATTGTCAAATTTATGTTTTTCCTTTTTTTTTTTTAGGGAGAATAATGCCGGTAGGCTTGAAAATGAAAAACAGTGATTACAGTGTCTGATAGCATACACCAATTTTTGCAGAAATCATACACTCAGCCTATATATATCATATTACATGAGGCATAAACTCAACCACCGTACAAAAAAAACATTGTGTAAAGCACATATCAAGCGGTGTATCGTGTATGACAACATTGTCAAATTTTATGTTGTTAAGAACAAAACGCCAGTCACATGGAGGCTGTCAGTCTTTTCACATGAGGGCAGTCTGCCTTTTTACAAATGGAGGCTGTCAGTTTCCTCTATGATATGCTGAATTCGTGTCCTCTGCATTAACTCAAAAATAAATGTTTTGACTTAATGAATCTCAACCGTCTGATTTTTTTTAAAATTCATGCAGACTAAATCCGCATTAATATTGAAAAACCCTCTATATTATAGGCAGGAACCAGATTGACTCCGTTTAAAATCAGACGGTTGAGATTCATTAACTCAAATTAAAGATTCTCTTTTGAGTTAATGCAGAGGATACGCGTTCTGCTATGCTAGCTGCGGAGTCAAGAGGTATTGTACACAGAATAAGAAACTGTTTTAAAGTTCCCAAATTTTACTTATATTATACATCATAAATATATACATATCTTTATGCAGTGTATCTTAGACATAACTACAAAAGATTAATAAAAAAATTCGATGTCTCTAATATTTACTTGTGTTAGATACCATTTACTCTTAAATCACTTAATATTAATTATGAACACATTATGTTCATGAATAATCATATTTCTGATGTTCATATCATTGAACACCGGAAGACACATCAAAATCATCTAAATTATTGTACTTATATGATATTTATAAACGGAAAAGGCAAGCACTTCAGAATTTAATAACATTATTTGGAATTTCAATTTGAGATAGTGGCACCGGATTATACATTTTGTTAGTAATCTAGGAATTAATGACAAAAGAAAACGAAGGCAAATTAAATATTTTTATTGCTGGAGGCATTTTTGTCCAGCCTCTTTATCATTTTATTTTTTAAGTGTAAAGTGTATATGAATTTTAAATTTGTATATTTTCCTGGTTAACACAAAGTATTCTTCATTTAAACTTGTAAACGAGTTCGAGCTAAATTTTATTTCTGCAATTGTTTGCACTCTAAAAAATATAATAATTACCTTTGTACTAAAAGCAACTATTTTTTACGGAGGATTCAACCAATGGATGGTTTGCCAATTCCTTCAATTTAACCGACCACCCACTAGACTATAGAAATCAAATAATACAAAAAATACAGCGTTTCTCGGGTTACGGGTCAAGTTAAATAAATAAACCACCCACTAGACTAGTTACGATAAAGGAGCGCTTAATAAATATATTAAGCGGCGATATCGATACTGGAGCGCTTCCGACTGTGTTATCCTGCGAATATTAATTCAGAAATCGGAAACCACTTGGAATTTAGAAATGTTGTTTATACTATAGCTTATCCCTCAGATCTGAGACTCATAAATTTTGAAAAAAAAAAAAACATTAGGGATCATCTTAAAATAAAGGTCCGAATCTGTAGAGCTGGACTATTTGTCCTTCCAACTAGGTACACAAACCGCATTAGTTCAAATAACAGCATTCTACACAACAAATGCACAAAACAAAATATGTACCATGTTAAGATTGGCTTAAACTATCCTAAACTAAGCCACCTCTGCATGTTTCATATTTTTTGTGTTGCGTCCTAGGCTCACTATCAGTGAACTTTCGCAAATTTGACTCTTTTTTTAAATCTCAGTCTAATATAAATAATTTTGGTCGGCCTAAATCGTAATAATCAACTTAGACCTTCTTAACTTTAATTCTCAATCAAACATCATCTTAGTGAGTTTAATTACCGCTCTCAAATTTCAGAATTTTAACCATACTATAGACTTGTCAAATGTATCAATTTTACAAACCACGCAGCCTATGACTACGCAGAACCAAGGGGTTCCACGCACCCTAGGGCTCAACACTTCAGCTGAAGTTTCTGATTCTAAGCAATTATGCATTTTTTTTTCTTTTATTTCAATTAGAAACAGTCCATTAATTAGTCATCAGGATATTTAATTTGACAATAACCAACATCTTAAAATTTACTAATATTTAATATTTTTTTCTACTTATTTCTGTCATTCTATACCATGGTTCGTTAATTAACCCAAAAAACACAAACAAAAAAAACATCCACGCAGCCTGAGGCTGCATAGAACCCCATTTTCCCAGGAAGCATGGAAACCCTTTGTTTTGTGTAGCCCCAGTATGTGTGGAACCCCACAGGGTCTGTGCATGCATATGGTCAGATTGAAAAATAATTTAGAAATCCATGGTAGGGTGAAATTTTAAAATTTGAAGTGGTAAGTAAAAACTTTTCAGTGAAAAAAAAATAAAAATATAGGGGAATATTTATTCTTTGTCTTCAAACTTTTCTTTAAAAAAAGTTGGTCCTTAAACTTTCATTTGTACTAATTGTTTTCTTAACTTCGGAAAAGAAAAAACAAACGTGTTCTTTTATTTTTCCAAAAGGACTAAATTAGTTCTTCCATGAAATTTATTTTAATGAAAAAAGAAAACGATATAGTTTTCTCGTGTCCGTGTATAATATGATGTGTATGATTAACGTTTTTGTAGTAGTGTTACTTGAAGTTGTTTAACCAAAGTTCACTTGAGAAACATATTACAAACAATATAGTTTGCCAATCTATGATAACATATTGTTTTGCATGTGTGTCATTGCAAATACAAAATTAATTATTTTTTTTTACGAATGCCTGTTTAGGATACAGGACAGATTTAGTGGGTTTTTATAGGTAAATGTGAAATGTAAAAAGAGCCTAGCTTTTCCTGGTGTTGCTTTAATTTCGAATTGTCAAATTTATGTTTTTCCTTTTTTTTTTTTAGGGAGAATAATGCCGGTAGGCTTGAAAATGAAAAACAGTGAATACAGTGTATGATAGCATACACCATTTTTTACAGAAATCCTACACTCAGCCTATATATATCATATTACATGAGGCATAAACTCAACCACCGTAAAAAAAAAAAAAACATTGTGTAAAGCACATATCAAGCGGTGTATTGTGTATGACAACATTGTCAAATTTTATGTTGTTAAGAACAAAACGCCAGTCACATGGAGGCTGTCAGTCTTTTCACATGGAGGGCAGTCTCCCTTTTCATACATGGAGGCTGGATTCGTATTCTCTGCATTAACTCAAAAATAAATATTTTAAGTTAATGAATCTCAACCGTCTGATCTGTTTTAAGATTTATGCGGACTAAATCCGCATTAATATTGAAAGGCCTCCTATGTTATAGGCAGGAACCAGATTAACTCTGTTTAAAATCAGACGGTTGAGATTCATTAACTCAAAAGATTCTCTTTTGAGTTAATGCAGAGGATACGCGTTCTGCTATGCTAGCAGTGGAGTCAAGAGGTATTGTACACAGAAAAATCATATTTAATTGTGTTATATACGATTTACTCTTAGATCACTTAATTATTGAGCATCGGAAGACACATCAAAATCATCTAAATTATTGTAATTATATGATATTTATAAACGGAAAAGGCAAGCACTTTAGATTGAATTTAATAATTTAATAACATTATTTTGAATTTCAATTTGAGATAGTGGCACCGGATTATACATTTTGTTAGTAGTCTAGGAATTAATGACAAAAGAAAACGAAGGCAAATTAAATATTTTTTATTACTGGAGGCAATTTTGTCCAGCCTCTTTATCATTTTATTTTTTAAGTGTAAAGTATATATAAATTTTATATTTGTATATTTTCCTGGTTAACACAAAGTATGCTTCATATAAACTTGTAAACAAGTTCGAGCTAAATTTATTTCAGCAACTGTTTGCACTCTAAAAAATATAATAATTACCTTTGTACTAAAAGCAACTATTTTTTACGGAGGATTCAACCAATGGATGGTTTGCCAATTCCTTCAATTTAACCGACCACCCACTAGACTATAGAAATCAAATAATACAAAAAATACAGCGTTCTCGGGTTACGGGTCCAGTTAAATAACTAAATAAACCACCCACTAGACTAGTTACGATAAAGGAGCACTTAATAGATATATTTAAGCGGTTATATCGATAATGGAGCGCTTCCCACTGTGTTATCCCACGAATATTAATTCAGAAATCAGAAACCACTTGGAATTTAGAAATGTTGTTTATACTATAGCTTATACCTCAGATCTGAGGACTCATAAATTTTGAAAAAAAAACATTAGGGATCATCTTAAAAGAAAGGTCCGAATCTTGAGAGCTGGACTCCATTTGTCCTTCCAACTAGCTACAAAAACCGCATTAGTTCAAATAACAGCATTCTACACACAACAAATGCACAAAACAAAATATGTACCATGTTTAGACTGGCTTAAACTATCCTAAACTAAGCCACCTCTACATGTATCATAATTTTTTTGGTAAGTCCTGGGCTCACTATAAGCGAATTTTTGCAAATTTTACTCTTTTCTTAAATCTCAGTGTAATATAAATAATTTTGGTTGACCTAAATAGTAATAATCAACTTAGACCTTCTTAATTTTAATCTTCAATCAAACATCATCTTAGTGAGTTTAATTACCGCTCTCAAATTTCAGACTTTTAACCATACTATAGACTTGTGAAATGTTTCAATGTTACAATCCACGCACCCTAGGGCTCAACACTTAAGCTGAAGTTTCTGATTCTAAGAAATTATGCATTTTTTCTTTTATTTCAATTAGAAACAGTTCATCAATTAGTCATCAGGATATTTAATTTGACAATAACCAATATCTCAAAATTTACTAATATTTGATAGTTTTTGCTACTTAGTTCTGTCATTCTATACCATGGTTCGTTAATTAACCCAAAAAACACACACACAAAAAACAACCACGCAACCTTAGGCTGCATAGAACCCCATTTTCCCCCAAAATAAAGATCTCCGCAGCCCTAAGATACATGGAACCCCTTGGTTTTACGCAGCCCAAGTATGCGGGGAATCCCAGGGTGTGTGGATGCATATGGTAAGATTGAAAAGTTTCAGGAATCGATGATAGGGTTAAAATTTTAAAATTTTAGGGTGGTAACCAAATAATTTTGGTGTAAAAAGAAATATAGGGGAAGATTTAGTCTTCAAACTTTCTTTAAAAAAAGTCGGTCCTTAAATTTTCATTTGTACTAAATTTTTTTTCAAACTTCCGAAAAAGAAAAAACAAACGTGTCCTTTTATTTTTCCAAAAGGACTAAATTAGTTCTTCCATGAAATTTATTTGCTCACCTTGATTATTTTATTTGATAAAGAAATTTCTGATCTACCACTTGATTTGCAGTTCACAATATTGATATAATCCAAGTTTATACCATTCAATAAAACATTGATCAGCAATATTGCAATCAATTTAAACTTAGAAAATGAGCACATTATAAACTCCAGTATATATATATATATAGAGAGAGAGAGTGTTTGGCTAGCGTCAAAATGTTTGGATAGAGATATTTATCCAACTAAATCCAGAATCGTTAGATTAACATTCAGTTTCGTGCTTCATCATTGGACTATAAATATGGAGAACATTTATCCAACTAAGTCCAAAATTTGGTCTCCAAGCACATTTTGATATGGAGAACATGTTGAGCCCTTTAGATTGACTATTTGAACTTCAAATCCAACAGTTTGCATTCCAATGTACAAAAGAGTATATACATTGCAATGCACCATAACCCAACTCTATATAATTTTTAAAATTTCATTATAGTCCCTAGCGAAAATCCTCCATCTCCCAACTCAAACTACTTCTGACCGGAAACACCTTTTAGAAGGTCGTAGCGAATTTACAGTTGGCGCATGCAAGTGTTAATATATAACATATCAAGTATTCATACGTAACATACATAATATTTCTAAAGACTGGATATATCAACTATAGTTGGCGCTAGTTAGGCTTTAATTTGATTTGGGATCTTCCATCAATATTTTGTATCAAAAGTAGACTACTTAGTGTAAAATATTAACAAATTCATTGATTTAAACTTTTCACCATGCTCAATGAAATATCATGTATTTAAATATAATATATCAAGTACTTGTAGTTGTATATAGCATATCAAACGTATATATCTAACATATAAGTATTTATACCTATATACTTTTAAGTCGTATACTTAAACTTTTATATCTAAATACTTATGATTTTAAGTATTTATATGTAGCATATTAAGTTTTTATACATTGCATATCAAGAAGAAGAAAAAGAGCAGAGCGAATAGAACCCGTAAGTACTTCAATATGAAACTCATTTAAAAGAGAAAATCGAGTACAAGACGTTAATTGTTTTTGATGCGCAAAATCCTCACAGATTGTCAAAAATATGGGTGAGAATGAATGGATGGAAAAAAGAACTCCTCTAAAAACATGTAAATGATGAGTGGATGATGAGAGAAAATAATAAATATTTTATTTGTGATGTAAGTGTTGATATCTAACATCCCAAGTGGTTGCGGAAAAAATAGAAAATAGAAGATGAACTTCATAAAAAAGAGAAGTTACTGAAGTTCAAAAACGAAAAGTGAGTTGGGGAATATTGGGGGGACTGAAGACAGGGGACTTCATAATTTCTGTTAATTTTTCATTTTTGCTATCCATATCCACGGAAATTTTTATTAATATCCAAAATTAATAAAAAAATTTCAAAAACTACACCCTGGTGCAACAGAATTCGAAATATGTCCAAACCGTGGATTAAATTCCTGGTTTCAAGCTTACTTTTCGCAAACAAAATTTCCGGTTCCAGGCTTTCCGAAACCCGGAGAAAAGATTTCCAATTTTCAAAATGTCAGAATAAAACTGCGGTTTCATGAATTGAAACCAGGAATAAAAACTACGATTCCTTAGAACCGGGAATTTAATTTGCGGTTTCAGAGTTTTGGCTATTTAAACGCAAAGCAGCAGAGTTCTTCTCCCTTTCTCCCTTTCTCTCGTCTTGTCTCGTCTCGTCTCTCCAATTATCTGATCGATCGACACTTCAGTTCATGTATTTTTAATTTTTTTTATTTAATATTTAATTTAGAAAATAATAATTAGTTTAGGATATTTCTAAATGGTTTAGAATATTGACCGAATAATTTAAAAATTCCAAAATGGTTTAGAATATTGTCTGAATAATTTAGAAATTCCAAAATGGTTTAGAATAATTTAGAAATTCCAAAATAGTTTAGAATATTTTAGAAAATTCCAAAATAGTTTAGAATAATTTACAAAATTCCAAAATGGTCTATAATATTGTTCGAATAATTTAGGAAATTATAAAATAGTTTAGAATATTTTAGAAAATTCCCAAATGGTTGAGAATAATTAAATTTCAAAAAGGTTTACAATATTGTTCGAATAATTTAGGAAATTCCAAAATAGTTTAGAATAATTTAGAAAATTCCAAAATAGTTTTAGAATACTATCCAAATAGTTTAGAATAATTTAGAAAATTCCAAAATAGTTTAGAATAATTTAGAAAATTCCAAAATAGTTTTAGAATACTATCCAAATAATTTAGAATATCCCAAAATAGTTTAGGATCATCTTTGCACACCACAACTAAACATCGAGGTTCGCTTTTTAGAAACCTTACACTCAAAATTGTTCATGATATGGAACTCATTGATTATTGCTACCCTTAAAGCCGTTTTCGACTCATACACTTTGCCTACGTCCAATGGGTTATCAAATGTTCTCTTTGTGCCGCCGGAAAAATCAACATCCACAAGCAGAAAATTTACTCATCTTTCATATTAGCCCAGACCTGACCTGACCTGACCCAGGTATTAAGTCAATATATACACAGGAAGTTGTAAGGTGTAGTGCTGAAAACTAACAGGAAAAACTCAAGAAAAACTAAAGTCGAAATTTCATCTAGTGCGAATATTGACTTAATTATTTGACGACAAAAAGTAACTGAATCGAAAAAGCTGGCACTGTGCTGTCCTGAATATCCCAAACTTGAGGTATAAATAATCCAATTTGAATTAAACAGCAGGAATTTTCAAATCGACCTAGAAGAGAATGCATGCTTTAAATATTCAAACATCAAATATATATCACCCACTTTGTTGGTGTAATTATTAACATCTTTCTTGGGGATATAAAAGGAAGGCCCTATCACCAACCTTTTTTTATCATTTACAGAGTAATTTCTGACTTCAAATATTTGCTCCATTTATTTATCTACTTGTTAATTTAATTTCTTATTTACTTGTGAAATCATATTTGATTTTTATGTTTTAGTCTGGGGAGATGAACAAGATAAGATCGTCCGGGCAGTCTATTGCAGTTCCATAGACAAAAGAATAAGTTCAACCCCCCGTACTTATTTTTTGTTAAAATAAATTATTTTTGGCAGTAGGTAAGGAAGAATTTTGTATTCAAATTAGTACTTCCAATATATAAGTTAAAGTTGTGCCCTCCCCAAATTGTCCTCATGTGGAATCGTCAAATAATGTGGTGGAACATAATCTTTGTTTAAATGAAACCATGTGCATTGTTAATTAAGATCAACCTTGATTGAACCAAAGGAAAGTTGACGACCTAATTAAACGAAGTGTAATAATTCAGTACTGGAGAGAATAATTAAGTAGATATTTGCCTTAATTTTAAGCTCTCTAAGAACTTTTTTTTTTCTTTTTTTTTTTTACTGTAAAGAGAATTATCAGAGAACTAACTTTTAGCACTTACAATAAGATTATTCTTCGTTTTCCCTTTCTCTCTGTATTAAATGTTTGCTTATGTTGTACTAGGAATTTGCTGTGGCAGCAATCAATTGCACTCACATGGTGATTGGGAACTTTCATGCCAAGTATACTTCTTTGTTAATTTCATAACAAAAGTAATTTTGCATATCCGTTTCAGCTTAAAAAATTGTTCATATTTCTAAAAGAAACAAGAACCTTCATGATACAAAATTTAAGTGAACTACTATTCATTAAATTATTAACTTCTGGCTGGATCCAAACTTCTTTCCAAAGTCGACCCCCTATCTGCTAATTTATGTTACTGAGTCATGATACATAATTGATGAGAAAATTGCTCATGCTCAGTGAGTTAGAGCCTGAGACTACTTTTTGTGAAAAAACGCAGACCAATCCCTTGCCAACGCATCCCTATCCCAAGGAGAGAAACCAACAACTTGAGTCAACTAATCCAACATTCTAAAAATGTCACTGTCAAGCTGCAAAACTTTTAAGCAAACTTTCACCAGAGGTCAACAGAGAAAATGAAATCATTGAAGAAAAAGATAAAAGGAGTACTTGACAATGCGCAGAATTTTGGTACGCAATGGACAAAATTTGAACCAACAATAATATGTGCACATCTTCCCAAAGTGCTAAGATATGGTATAAACCTTATCGTTGGTATTTGTACATCACTACAGATATATAAGATGTGCAACTACAGAGTAATTAATAACATACAAATATAAAATATAAAATATAAAATATAAATCACAAAATTGATATTAATAAATCTGTGTAATATTTTTTATATTCGTAATTCTTTGTTTTAATAAAAGGAAATTGACTAATTCGATTCCAAAGCTCCATCTGACAAACAAAAAGCTTGCAAAACTTACAATCCGAATTTTGAAATAGTAAAAATTAGTTTAAACTAACTCTTTTGGGTCTCTTCCCTTGTTTCTCAATTTATGATGGAAAAACAAGGAATCCAAATTAAGTACCAAATTTTAAAATAATATTTAGTTTTTCAAGTATTAGTTACTAATGGATAAGTATCAATCCTAAACTTGTAGAGTATCATCTTCAATTAAAAACTTGCTGATCAAATTTAAAAAATTTACAATTCCTTTATATCCAAATTTTTCTCCCAATTTGACCCCCTATCTGCAAATTGACTCTCCTGAACTATGATATCTCATTGAAATAAGGAAAAAAAAACCTCGAATAATTAGTAAAGTTCCCTAATTATCAGCAATATTACTGTTTGAGTAACTGTAGGGCACAGAAAGTTATACAACGGCAGAAGGTGTGTGCATGTGTATTAAATGTCTCACGGTTCAATGCTCTCTGTTTTTATGACATGGAGAGAACGTCGAATTTGAAACATTCATTTCTTTCTACAATTCCTTCTGGTTCACCATCGACAGACTTACTGTTCATAATCAGTCTATCGAGAGAGTTTAATGATTGTGGGGACGTTTATCTCCCAGCGGGCGCAAGCCCTCGCTGTTAATTACATCAGATGGCCCTTCCAAGCCATGCTGAATAACTCGTCCATTCCGGAATTTGGGCATATTCGTTGTGAATTGAATAATGGGGCTAAGAGGGGACTCATGTATTGACTTTGGTTCTGATTTGGGCTTTCTATATGTTTGGACATGTGTATATGTGTGATGTTTATCGTATTTTAGAACAGGAGTTTGAATATTTGAGAAGTGTATGTATATCATTCACTTATATTTGATTTATGACATATTTATTTACATTTTTGTTAATTACTTACATTCTATTAAGAAATGAAATCATTTAATTTTGAAGAAATGGCATTTTTGTCATTTCAGGGTTTGGCTGATGCTTGAACATGCTTAATTTTTATTTAGAAACATGAAGAATTCAATTTGGGTTCATTTGGAGGTGGTTTGAGTCGATTTGGACTTAAGATGAAAAAGTTATGCTTGAAAAGGACTGAGAAGGGCCTATTTGTAAATATTTATATTTTTATCAAGGGCTTATTTACAAAGCTGAGGGGATGTAAATTTATAATTTGGGCTTTAAATAGGGTTTCGATTGCAAATTGGACTTCCAAGGGCTGTTTTGAAGAGATTTCAGGCAACTAGGGACTTGCTTATGAATTTATAGAGACCTTTCTGTGAATATTAAAGTTAGAAGGATTTGTTTGTAAGAAGGGCTTTTAATTTAATGTTTTATTTGTTATTTGGATTTTGAGATTAGCATTCTGGGCCTTCAGATTGGTGCTGGGCCTTGAGATGTACACTGGAGATCTCAAGATCTGGATCATGCTTCAGGATCTGTGTAAGGAGATTTCATTTAGATCTGACAGGTGGACCCCATTGGCAGGGGACTATTTAATTATTATCTCTGATTCTGGACCCTTAGATCTTCATGTTCTTTAGGATTCGTGTTTTATTTAAACCTTCCCATTTTGGCGCCGATATCGGGTGCTCTTCATTGCTTTAAGATTTGTGCTTAATCGGGTTTGGTCATGACTTGAGACCCGAACCAGGGTTCAGCCTCGCCGTTGCTCAGGCGAGCTCCCGGTCACGGCAAAGTGAGAGGGGGTGATAGCCGGCATCGTCTTGGTGTCAGGAACGTCATATACCCAATGTCGGTGACTATTGGTCATTGGCAGCGGCGATACCTAGTCGGGTTTCCATTCTCGGTACCGACCATTATCGTGAATCAGTTTTCATTGATTTTGTCGCATCTTTCCTTTAATCAATTAGTCATTTAGTATTGTTTAGGAGTATGAGTGCTTCATTTAGCACTAATTTGGATTTCATGATAAATTTATACATAGTTCATACTTTACATTTTGTGACCGGTAATGGATTGATACCGATTCTTCAATTCATCGCTTTCAAGTAAATTCAGGGGTTCAGGGAGATCTCTACAAGCTTATGAAAACTTATCAATCATTGCAGAATATTCAATTTATTTTTGAATTAATTTCGAATTTAAGCATAACATGAAACTTTTATACTGTTAACTATTAAATTCACATTTTTTTACTAATTTGATTTAAAAGTCATAGCAGATTTCATTATAAAAGTATAAAAAGGTGCTAAGAGATATTTTTATGAACTTTTATGATTTTCAGAATTGCATTTTTATTTTTAATATATTTATTCTGACAGGGAAGTGGTAAAGGGCATATATGCATTTTTCTATTTTAGCAGATTTTTATATCTTAAATGTTGAACTTCAAAAATTCATAACAAGTTCAAATAAAATCAGAATAATATGAAGTTTATGTCCATTTTATATGTTTTAAAGTCCTCTACATGACTGTGATATTCATTTTGCAACTTGGTCCTTGAATCAGCTTTTATTATCCAATTTACCAGCAGGTCCCTTTTATCTTTTTAAATGCTGAATTTTCTGTTTTAAATGCTGAACTTCAAAAATTCATATAAAATTGAAATAAATCCAAATAATATAAAACTTGTGTCAAATTTATGTGTTTTGGAGTCCTTTATTTAACTGTGTAACTATTTATTTATTTTGAATTTTGAGGTGACTTGGATTGTCCAGTTTACTGGCAGGGGTCATTTTGGTGATCTTGAATACCTTTCATGTACCAGTGGTACTCACTACACATTCTATTGCTGGTCCATTGTTTGATTGTGTACCAGGGTCTGTTTAGAGGTAAAGACCAGCTGATAGGCTGAATGGTTGATGTCTAACAAGCTTTTAGTAGCCTTGTAGCTACTTGGTTGGTACCAGCAGAAAAGAAGAAAACCAATCAAGCTCCAATGAAATCACTATTTTGTTTTTAAGCATTTAAGAAGTTGTCAGAAATCTGGTTTTATGCAGGGAAGCCCCTGATTCTTTGAAAAACCATGTTTATAGTGTGTTTTGCATTAGATTGAAGGACAAATCATCAAGATGTCATTGGGTGAAGTATATAAATGGCATAATGCAATTATGATTGCTGCCTACATACATCTTCACCCTCTATCTTTCACTCTTTGCAAATAGGTCCTTCAAGGTATTGTTATTTGACAAATTTTCTTTAGCCATTCAACATTGCACCTTGAATTCCCTTCTTTCTTTTGCAAAGAGGTCCTTTTATTTGAGGAAATATGAAGGATGCCAGCCGGCCTCAACTTCATAGTCA
Organism: Carex parvula; assembly: GCA_025461045.1. Classification (NCBI taxonomy): domain Eukaryota; kingdom Viridiplantae; phylum Streptophyta; class Magnoliopsida; order Poales; family Cyperaceae; genus Carex; species Carex parvula. Next base: position 243,372 of record JAJGRW010001093.1, on the reverse strand, counting down.
TTTGTGCATTAATTTTTTTTTGTCACTTTATCCCTTTAAATAAGATCTTTTAATTAAAATGAATAAGAGATTAGATATGCAAGGATGCCAGCTGGCTCTACTACACATATCTTCACTAATATCATTTTATTAAAAGTTCTAAAAGGGTATAAAAAGGAAAGAAATTAAAGAAAGGATAGACAAAATTAAAATAACCTCTTTTATATATATACTTTTGTTTAAAAGGGGGAACAAAGAAAACAGAAAAGAAAGAAAGAAAAGATTTAAATAATCTTTGTTTCGGCTTACCGTGTTTTGGCGTACCATGCTGTGTTTGCTGTGTTTCGGCTTACCGTGTTTTGGCGTGTTTGGCCGGAATAGAGGGCATAAGCACTTCTTACAGCTAAAGTCACAGCTAGAATAGAGGGCATAAAATATTTACAACCCTCTATTCTTTTCTACTCCATGCTAGAGTAAGTATTTATATTCCTGATCTACATCTATACACAGAATAAAACACCTTAGTACACTATTCCTACAGAACTACTCTTTATTCCCTCTATTCTCCAACTCTCTCCTTAAAAAAGAAAGAAAGAAAGAAAAAAGCCTTTACAATGATACATCAAACTTGGGACATCAAACTTATTTTTTTCCAGATCTACATTTACTTTACAATACATCAAATTTGGAGATAAATGCTGGAGGTCCGTACAAAGAATTGGTGTAAATCTACCATATATCTAATTGGAATGAAGAAATATAATGGTGCAACCATTTTTACTTGTAGAGAAAAATTACAGGCCAATCCTTGCCAACCTATCTAAGGAGAGAAATGTCTTCAGTCAATTATTCCAACAAATTAGGATCACAATCGTTGTCAAACTACAAAATATCCTGACTTGTTCATGCATCGCCAAAAAATGAAAAATGCACCATAACTAACGACAAGTGTGCTGAATAGTTGCATTGACCAGAGGTCAACGGAAGAAATTTCATAGTAGAAATTTTTCACTAGCTCGCTCATATTTTCTTCTATTGAGGCTGCTCAAACCCTGGAAGAGAGCAAGGATGGTAGTAAGTAATCTCTCTCTTTCTTAATTAATAGCTGGTGTATATACTTTTTTTGTTCAAAAAAAGTATTAAAACTTTAATTGACATTATAATTCAAACAAACTCGAACCAACTGTATCTTTGAATTTGCTCCTAACTAATTAAGTGGCAAGCTGAAATTTTCTCTCATTAGTAATTAAATTTAAAATTACAATTCTACTTTGTCATTTCAGAACTCAGCCCGGGAGTATTGCCTCCATCACGCAACCCCGGCAGGTCTTACACTAGACCAAGGTGCATTAAGTATTATAGAACAAATTGTCCTCCTGAAGCAAATTAAGCCCTAGAAGAATGATGCCTGGTTACATGAAAGATTAAGAGCATGCAAGAAGAATGCAACAACGTATATTTGTAGTTGTATAAATAATATGTGAGAATTATATATATGTGCTGAGAAGGGGATTTCATATATTAATATTGTAATGTGTACAATTAATAGTTACATAGGTTTGCATGCAGTAACAAGGAGAGGTCAAGCAGTCCCACTTGACACTAATTTTGGTATGCTTAAGTAATTATGTTGGTTGAAATAAATAATTGTGATGTATCATGGACTCTGCTGCACCTCACCTCTGTGAATAGGAGGGAAGGTTTTTCTCACGAAGGAACTTTCCTTTTATTACTCTTTTTATTAATTGATGATTAAAAAAGTTGGACAAAATCGTTTCCCTCTATTACTTCTTTTATTGGTTGAGGCAAGAGAGAAACATTAAAGGACAAAATCGGTATTTAGAAATAAAATTTTCTCTCAGCTCTCAAAATTTCAAACATTGATGCCGTAAATCAAGTTCTTTTCCAAGAGGTAAAAGTTTGAAATCAGTATAAATTTATAGGTATTGACCCGTTTTTTTATAATAAAAATGTTAAATGTCTTGAAAAAAAATTATAATTAAAGATTGATATGTCAAAAATATAATTAAAATAAAACATGTTTGTGGACACGTGAAAATTTTCAAAAATATCAAAACTGAGATTGGCGTACCGTGCCACCGTAAGATATAATCAATTTTTTATACTGTAATAATCACATTTATTATATCAAGAATAACGAAATGACTTTGGTATATAGATACTAATAAATCGACATTAATTGTATTATATATTAGCCGTTGTAACAATTTCTTCATCGTGACAAGGTTTTTGAGCCTTGTCCGCTACAAATAACACATAATAGTTTCTAATTGTTATGACTGTTTTCAACCATTACAAAAATTTTGAAATTTGTTTCTTTGTATGACATCAAAACACAACCTATCATTCATTTTTTATATTATTTTTAATTAATTTATATAAATTAAAGTTCTGCTTTGCAGCACTTCATTTTTTTTGGATTAAATTTGTTTTTTCACATAGTTCTAATTATAGATTCCAAGTTTCCCACCCATGTCTGGTGATAAATTCTCGCCATTTTTAACCGAACACAAAATAATGTTGCATTGGGGTAAAATAAGTAAAATCAAATTTAGATTTGATTTTATGAAAAACTATATTATGATCCAGAAGAAAAGCCAAAATACCGAGAAAATTGTATACCAGACTAATTAGCTGATTGGTTTACTTTAAACATTATTTGTTTGAGTAAAAGTTAGAGATGAAGCTATCGAATTAGTTAGATTAATATCTATAAGGAACTTTTCATTAAGATTTCGAACCTACGACCGTCGACACAAAAGACATTTTCTTAGCCACTAAACCCTAAATTTTTATTTATACCATTTTAAAAAAATAAATTAACCAAATAACCAAGGTTTTCTGACAATTCTAAAACTAGCACGGCCGCAGAATGCCGGAGCGGACCCATATGAGGGGTACCGCAGAATGCCGGAGCGGACCCTCATATGGGTCCGCTATATGCCAGAGCGGACCCCTACAGGAGCCTATATAAGGGGCCGCTGGTTTCGGATTTCATATCATTTCTAAGAAGTTTCAATCCCTTCGACCTCGGGTAAGTTTTCTTCTTCTTCTCTAGTTTTAATTTTTAGTGTAGAGTAGTAATTAGGTTTAGGTTTAGGGTTTAGGATTAGGATTTACGTTTAGGGTTTAGATTTAGCATTTAGAATTAGATATTAATTTAGGATTTAGAATTAGAATTGTATCCAAATTTAATTAGAGTTGTACCCAAATTTAATTAGAATTGTACCCAAATTTAATTAGAATTGTACCCAAATTAAAGTAGGTTTAATTGTACCAAAATATAATTGTACCAAAATTTAAACCGGACTTTTACCAAACTCTCATATTTGACCAAAAATTATCCAATACAGCATGATATCCAGTAGAGATAGACCATCCTCCAGTAGGGGTACACAGCATGGCCCTACAGCCACGCCGTACGAGATGTCTCAGTACATCGAGACAGCATTGGCGGATGTTCCGGGTATCCGGAGTCGCACTGACAGGGTTAGCGACTTCTTGTGGTACCCGAATGCGGAGCATCGGATTTTAGAGACTGCCACTGGGGTAAGTAAATTTGTCATCCCGAATTTTTGATGAATGAACTTGATCTGATTATTTAATTAAATGAAGGGTTTGGATGCGGTTACGGTTCGTCACAACCGCACTCATCTACGGTACCAACCGACGTACGGGGGGTTTTACGCTCGATGGAATTGTACCAGCTATCCCAGATGGCCGAGGAGAATGCTGACGAGGGTTTATCTTCCGACCTCGTTGAGCGATGGCGTCCCGAGAAGCACAGTTTTCATCTCCCCCATGCTGAGATGACAGTCACCCTACAGTACGTCAGTTGCCTGTGGGGCATGACTATTATCGGGGAGCCGATCACTGGCGTCGAGTACGGAGACTTCCGGGCATTGTGCTCGGAGCTGTTGGGGATCCCGCACGAGGATCTCCAGAAAGAGAAGAAGAGAGGTGAGAAGACCGTGGTCTCGTCCAGCTGCATCAGCTTGGCAAAGCTGCGGGTGAGATTCAAGGATTTTCCGGATCGACCAGATCAGGTATTTGCTTGTACAAGATTTAATTTAAATAATATTAGATTTATTTTCTTGTAAATAATGTTCTAATTTAAATCTATAACAGGTGGTTGTTGACCGACACCTGCGCGCTTACATTTTGGACATGATCACCTGTCGGTTGTTTCCGGATTCGCATGGAGATCAGGTGCGGCCGTGCTACCTCAAGCTTCTGCGCGACCTGTCCACTGCAGGTAGGTTCAACTGGGGAGGTGCCACGCTAGCATGCCTATATAGGTAAGAAACACCTTCTTATAAATATTTTCAAATATTATACATCGTAGTGTAGTAACACTGACTTTGTAAATTGTAAAGGGGTCTTAACACAGCCTGCCTAAAGAAGAACAAGACCTTCATTGGACCGTGCATGTTACTACAGCACTGGTCCTACGCACATCTGATTGTTGGCCGTCCAGTCCTGGCCAACAAGACAGATGTACCGGAGTGGGGCAAGCCAGAGCCGGACAACTGCCCTGCATTTGCCGCCAAGTACTGCTATCCCAAAATTTGGGTGGGTGCAGGGCATGGCGCGTCTCTCGGCATCACATTCTGGAGACAGGAGATCGAGCATCTCAGAGATGATTCCGAGTTTGTGACTTGGGAGCCCTACAGAGATTATGTAAGTTTATTTTTATTTTTATTTTTATTTAAATTTTTTCCAGTTCGAATTGATATATGATATTAAATCTATACTTCCAGGTCTTGGTGGATGATGCACATCGGTCATATCTTGAGATATTGCCTGAGCGATGTCGTCAGCAGGAGCGTTTCTGGCGTGCAGAGGTGTCGCTCATATGTTTTCAGGTACCGTAAATTCTTTATGCTAGTTATCTACACGAGCGACTTAATTTAATAAAAACAGTCTAACGTAATAAAATACATAGATCATCGAGCACCATTACCCCGGACAGGTCATGAGACAGTTCGGGATGCGCCAGCTTGCTTCGCCCCCGGCCCCAATCAGTGAGGACCTCTGGCGAGGGCTGCACCATCCCAGGGATACCACTACAGGCAAGGACTGGGGGATTGCCTGTGCAGATTACGTGTTCGAGGCAGGAGCTGCAGATCCCCCATTGGCCGAGCCCAACCGTCAGATGGATGTCGCGCCAGTGTAAGAATTTTTTTTATTAATTCAAAACTTCAACTATAGCTTTTTGATTGGAATATCTAACATTTGTTGTAATTCGTACAGACCTTACAGAGATTGGTACCAGAATCACGGCGCGTACACCTTATTTCTTGAGGGATACGTCGCCGACAATCCGCATGAGCGAGTACCGAAGCTGAGGAATCGTAGAGGACGGATCCACGGTATTATCCCCGCCGGCGCACCTCTCGCAGCCACGGTATTTTTAATTTGAAGTTTTAAATTCAAAACTACTTGTACAACTTCTTCATAATTTTTTCAATTTTCAGGCATTATATCTTGTCAAGAGTTGCGTCATAGGGGCTACGATGGCCGTCACCAGGGGATGGAAGAGGCTCGGGAAGGTCATCCTCAAGCACAACGTACCTGCGGTGTGCCAGTGTGGGTACAGGGCGCGCCTCGACTCTCTACTGAGGTGCGCTGGCTTGGGCGGTGTTGATGCCGTCGACGACATATTTGACGAGCCCGATGTCTATGTCCCCTACACTGGTGATGAGGATGTGTTTGCACCCGTCCATGACGCTGAGACCGTCGGTCAGGCGTTCGACCGAGGTGCCGAGTTGATGCGCCGAGCCGCACATGAAGCCATGGGATCCTAGGCTAGGATGTCTGCCGAGGTATAATTTAAATTAAAATACATAACTGTGATTTTTTTCTTATCCAGACATTATCTAATTTGTAAGTTACTACAGGGTGGACACGAGGAGGACCTGGGCTTCAATATCTCCACTGACTTTGGCACAGAGGGAGATGGACTGTATTCCCCGGGTTACAGTCCCACTCAGACAGCACCTCCTGCCTATCAGCCAGGGTATGTTCAGACAGAGCCCATCCCGCAGTTCCCTGGCCAGTCCTCACAGCAGGTACCTCACCCTTCCCTCCACGATGACCCCATTGCCAGGCAGGCGTTTTTATTCACGCAGGCTGACCACAGTTTTTGATCCTGGGGTCCAACAGACATCCGAGATTGAGGAGGTTCGCCAGGAGCCGGTTCAGTCTACGGATGTCCAGGCGGACGACTCTACATCCTCAGCAGAGGCTGACGAGACGCCACTAGATCTGCAGGCGGGGTCGGGGGTATAGGAAGAAGAAGGCGAGGACGGTGTTTAGTCCAGAGCCGTAGTTTTTCATTTGTTGTACTGTTAGATGTTTTGTTAGATTCTTATTTGTAGTATTGGTAGATGTTTTGTCAGATACTTATTTATTTCGTTGAATAGTTTCTTGTTTGTTTGATTTTGTTGTTATTTATTTATTTTGTTGATTTCATTATCACAAAAGAATTTCAAAGAAACCACATATCTAAAATATCTAAAATATTTCAAACGAACGACATATCTAAAATACGATACGACCAAAAATCAATTTAAACCACATTCGAAACTAAATAAATAACCCTTAACAAATTACAATTTCGTATTTCTAAAATAAAAAATAATGGGTCCGCTCCGTCATATAGCGGCCCTAGGGTCCGCTCCGGCATATAGCGGACCCATATGGGGGTCCGCTCCGGCATTCTGCTGTCTCCCCCATATGGGTCTGCTCCGGCATTCTGCAGCCGTGCTAGAATTAGAATTGTCAGAAAACCGTGGTTATTTGGTTAATTTATTTTTTTTAAATGGTATAAATAAAAATTTCGGCCACTAAACTAAAGACTGATTCTCTACTTCGAACATTATTTGTTGTTTGAGAATCAATAGTTAGTCCATTAGTATGATATATGTGAAATTTACATAGTATATTTTATGTGGCAAATCTGATCTATCAATAAGTCAATTTAAAACAAAAATCATAAAAATTTGATATAGATATTTTTCTACTAAGTAATTAAAAATGACAAAATAATTCTAGCTCTCAAGAATATGTCTTTAATCTAGTAACAATTGACACTCTCTATACGAAATCTGAATTGAGAATTTCCTTTATTATTTCTATTTATTTCATAGTGTTATATTTAAATAAAATGAATACCTATATTTTCTTCAAAAATGAATGATACAGTTTAATATATATCAGGTCATAAAATATATTTAATTTTAAAATTCAGACTGACATGTATCTGAGAACAAGCTTTTGGTCTAGCGGTAAAGAAAATGCTCTCTGTATAGGAGGTCGTAGGTTCGAAGCCCAGAAGGAGCAATCCTTTATAGATATTTAATAGTTGAATAATTTGACCTCTAACATTTACCAAAACAGAAGACTGACATGTATCTAAATAGGAAAGTATTAATGGTTGCACGTTCGATTTGTAATTTAGAAGGAACCGAAGATTATAATTTTCAGTTGAGAATCAAGATTAATTTTGTCTTTGTAATTTTTATTTAGACCGAAACTATTTTTTTTAAATAAATACAAAAAAGTTTTAAAAGATAATAGTTGAATAAAATAAATTTAACTCTAGAGGTAAATAAGAAGGAAACGAATCTACTGAAATTCTCACTGGTGAACAGTGTTTCTGAAATCTCTGCTTTTCTGAATCCAGCCGTCAAGTTGTTTTTAGATGCGTGCACAGAAAAATCAACTGTTCCGAGATACGTGCATAAATAAAGTTGGACGGCTGGATTCAAAATTTCAGAAATTTCAAAAACACTGTTCACGAATGATGAATTTCAACATATTTCAATTCAAATAAGAAATGTGAATAGTACATTAAAAAAACTTTCCAAAAAAGAAGACTGACATGTATCTAAATAGGAAAGTATTAATGGATGGTCGTTCGATTTGTAATTTAGAAGGAACCGAAGATTATAATTTTCAGTTGAGAATCAAGATTTAATTTTGTCTTTGTAATTTTTATTTAGACCGAAACTATTTTTTTAATAAATACAAAAAAGTTTTAAAAGAAAATGTAAATTAATGGACATTATCTGAAATCGTTTCCCATTGATTTGTTCGTTTGTCAGCCTCACATGGACAAATCATTTCACTAATAATTTGACTGAGAAAAGACTTTTATTTCGGCGTACAGCGCAGAGAAAAATCGCCAATAGGATATGCTAATGGGCTACCTGTCTTTCAACTGTACTTCTATTATTTTTTAAAATAAATAAATTACTCTTGATAAGAATAATATGTTGAGTCAATATTTAAGTATTCATTTATTTATTTTTGGATGTGAAACAAGTTTTGTAATTGTAAATATTTAGTTTATTTTAAGATAACAAAAGTTATTTACAATTACAAAACTTGTTATTTAGTTTATCTTAATATATTTTTATAGCATCGGACGGACGAAGATAAACTTGTTTTTACAATTATATTAATATGCTACAAAAGTTGTAAACTTGTAAATATTTAGTTTATCTTAATATATTTTTTTATCTCAATATTTAAGTCATCTAACCTTTAAAAAAAACAAGTTTTGTAAATATTTAGTTTATTTTAATTTATATATTGCCTACGTATGCTATTAAAAAATTAATGATATGTTAGCTGCTTTTTATATGTTTATTAATAATACCTGTGTTATATTTTTTTCTATAATAAACTAATTACTTTTAATAAAATGATTTTATATAAACACTTAATTAGCTATTTTTTTTACACATTACAAGATCCGAAATTATATATAAACTAATTATGTTTTTATATGTTCTGGCCTACTTTTAATAAAATGATTTTATATAAACACTTAGCTATTTTGATAAATTAAGCATATACTATGTGCTTAATTTATCAAAAACGTGTCTGGTGATAGTATAAAAATACAATTATGATCAGTAATGTGATCTGCATACCGTCATCAAGCATGTACGGAGAGATGTAATCATTTAAATATTAAGCAAACTACTAAATGTTAAAAAAATCACTAAAAGCTTACAAAATAATATAGAAGAGGGCATAAAATGCCTCGTTAGTTTTGTGCTCTCAATCATGTCCAGTGTTGAAAAAACAGCCGTTTAGTCCGATTAATCATTCAATTAGTTATTAGCTGTGATCAAATCATCACGACTCGTTCATTTTCTATTTATACGGCCAAATAATTAGTCTTTTTTTATTATTTTTTTCTGAATTTACCCGTTATATGTATTGTACTTTGCCTTGTCTTATTTGAGTTTTTTTATAAATGACAATTTCATAAAATTTTGTTAATGAACAATGAAACTAAGTTAAATAAATCTATTTAATAAGTTTAATGAGTTAAATTATTTATTTTTAATAATTATAAGTATATGCACATAACTTTAAGGAAAACACAAAATTATCTGTAAAATTTCAATTAATTGATCACATACTCATTAATCGCTTAACGATACTTCGTCCGTCCAATGAGCACATATAGTTATTTGCAACACTGATCATACCCCACATCATTATTTTCATTTTCAAAGTCAAAAAAGTCAATTCGAATGATCGAACAGCTCAATTTGACCTCCGGTTTAAATTGCTTGAAGACCATGTATCATATATATTGTTTGGAAATATTTAATTTCTTTTTTGGATAGATAAAAATCATTGTTTTTTAAAAGATTTTGAACTGATTTTGTATCTATCTAAAAATTAGTAAAAAAATTCAAACAACTTAACTATTTAATATTCATAAGAAATTCTTCCATCTAAATTTCGATCATACAATCTTTTACTCAAAGAACATTGCCTTTGTCAGTAAATTAAAAACCAAATTTCTACAAATTTTAAAGTACATTTTTTATGTGGATGTTCTAACCGGATAACGACCTAAATTTTTCCGAAATTCATCGAACCACTCACCATTTCATTTCATGGTGATCTAAGAAGCTAGTTTATTTTCAACTGCCAACATTTATTTATTTTGTATCATATATATGGTATAAATAATTTTACCAACATAATACGCACGTGCCAATAGAAAAAGGCCCTACCAGACACGCTGTTGACTCAGAAGAAAGAGCAATATAGTGCACTGAATGAGTTCCAAAATTGTCAATTATATAACTTGACAAGTCACAACTAACAACAAACACCAATAAAGAAGGAAATAAATCTGCTGTTATTCAGTTGTTTGAATCACACAAATTCCAACCATTGGTTTTTATTGAGATTCATGCATGAACAAGACTTTTTCCCTGCGATTGGCGCATGAAAAATTTCAACGGTTCGGATCGGAATAACAAGTTTCTGTTAGATTTATTTCCAATGAAGAATTAAGAGGTGATTAGGTAGGTGGCTTTTGGGGTGGACTATTGGCCTGGAGTCTGGTAGTGATTCCTGCAACTACTTACATGTGGCCATTCGTGTAACAAATTAGGTATTGTGTAGTTTGTTGTTTATATTGAATGATTTATTTTTGTTTGATACATTACCGATACCACCAACATTTTAATAAAACATAGATGCAATTATTTGAGTTCCTTGTTATTGTCATGACTATAATTTTATTTTTGAGAAATACGTAGATTTAATTAAAAAAGAAAAATAATAAATGCAGAAGCAATGATTCATGTTGGTTTTGGGTTCCAAATGTCCGTGCTTACTGCTTTAATATTCATGCATATGAAGCACGCACGAATAATGAAGCGAATTGGATGGTTCCAAACGGTTATCGGACTGATTTGGGTTCCAAGAACGCTACGCTCTTGGAAAATGAACTAATATGTGCTTCTCTAGGCAAATATGAAAGAGTAGTAAATGTTATGTGCGCCCGATGAACAACAACTGGGCTGCTCCCAACTGTCAACTTAATTCTTTAGAGCGTCAGCCATGTTTTCATTATACTTTATGAGTTCGAAACCCATACAAGGGGAACCCCGGATGGGTCGTAGCTTGACCTCCAACCTTTACTTGAAAAAAATACATAATTGGTGATCTGTGATGATCTGTGGTGCTCAACCTCAAGATGCTTAAGACGAATAATCAAACAAAAAATATAAATTGCAATACATTACAGTAAATAAAATATAAATTACAGTCAATTAAAAATAAGTTACATTATAATCAGAGCCTAAAATACACTAAATTAAATTGTACTACTTCAATCTAGATTCGAAACTAAATTATTCTAATTAGCATGTAGCATGTAACTAACGTGCGTCAATAAATTATTACTAGGCTACAACCGCCCATAAGGCCTAGCCCACCTCTTTCTCTCAGATTATTAATTACTGGGCTCTATGGAGTCCTTGTAATGGGCCTTCAATTAATTATCCCGATCCAACGCGAATCCTATTACCTGATCTAAATTCTAATTCCGTTTTGCCCCAAATTCAAAAGCTAGCTATCTTGTTCCATATCCAATTCCAATTCCAATTCCGCTTTCCCCCAAACAGTCCATTTCTCAGTTCTCACATACACTACGTACTCAAATAAAATGTACTCAACTACTCATTACACTACAGTCCATTTTTTTTTTAGGGTATTAATTAAAATTGCGGGAAGATGTTGGACTCACAATGATTTTGTCATCCAATAGGAACCCAAGGTTGTGGCAAACTCGAATATAGATTATTAAAGTGCTCTTTAAAAAATAATTTTCTTAGAACATTTGGCGCACAAGAAAAACTTAAAAAGAGGAACTTTTGATTCATTAATATTATAGGTTGTACGCACAAGATCAGGAAACAGAGAGAGGTACTTTCTGCTAAAAGATTCTCCCATGATTATAACAAACAAGAAAAGCAAACTAATTAAAGATTCAATGAATATTTTGATATGTTTATTCAGCTATCACATGATCACCTCATCACTCATGAATCTTGTAAAGAGTCTAAACAAGAAGTTTTTCGGAACAAATAATTGTGAAAAATAATTTTAAATTAAATGAAAGCAAATGATGTAAAACTATAATTTTAAGTTAGTATAACACTTAGAATTCCATATACGCTATGCTAAGTGGTACTAGAATCAATTCATGTTATGAAGATAGCTGAACTGAACTAATTAACATACCTATTTGCTGGTAATCTTACAATGTATTAAAATATTTTTATACAGTACTTAACCATTGGATATAAACCAGTCTAGTATTGATATTCTGTAGTTCATCTATCCAATCATGAGTATTATGCCTAGAAAAGAAAAGAAAAACAAGGCCTTATAAAAAAGCCGAAAAACAGAGAAAGAGAAAAAAAAAAAACAGGGGAGATCCAGACAACCAGCAAAAAGTGGCCGAGGTCAAAAATTGACTGTTGGCTTAATCATTCTTAAGAGGAGAAGAATTGAAGAAGAAAAATGTATTGAAAACAATACAAAATCAATGAAATGAGTTCCCATAAGCAAAGAAAATTCTTACCAATTATTACAAATTATATAATAAATTGAATGGTAAATTGAAGTCATCTTCCGAAAGATCTTCAGAAAGATCTTCGGAAATATCTTCAGAAGGATCTTCGGAAATATCTTCAGAAAGATCTACAAAATAATTGGACAATAGCTTATTCAGCAGCAACAAATAAATACTAAAAAAAAATGAAATTCATTTGTCGAACTGTAGCTGTTTAGTCAGTCAGCAAATCCTACCAAGGCATATGACTTCAGAAAGTTAAAAAGTTCATTTGTGTAAAATCTACAATATTCAAATATTAATTAATCAAATTACGAACCTGATTCGATTAATTGCAGAACCCCAATTTTAATGTCAGGGCAGCTGCAGTAACGAACACGCACATAGCAAGACCCAGATGGAATCAACCCATCTGGAAGAACACGAAGCAATTTACAGTATTTGATTTCCAACCTTGTAAGTGATGAAATGCTCTGTCTGCTGATATATGACTTTTTATGAGAGGAATCTCCAATTGCCTCGGTAGATTCCATCAACTGCAGTCCATGCATCGTTATTGATTTCAGGACTTGACAACCTCTAATATGCAGTGTAGCCAACTTATCCAGATTCCCTAGTCCGGTAATCAACTCCAGATGGTCACACCATCTAAAATGCAATTCTTCAAGCTGGGAAGGCAGCTGCTCCAGCTGTAGAACTCGGATACTATGACATTCAACAATGTGGAGGTGCTTGAGAGTGTGAAGATTGCGGAATGGAAGACATTCAATATTGATACAAGAAAGTAACCAGATTTCCTGTATTGACTGCAAGGAAGATGGATCACTCATCCATCTTGGTACTGTGGCTGAAGAATAATATCTTAGTTGGAGTTTTTTGAGGTTAGGATGTGGCTGGAGGGATTCTAACCAAGAAAAATCTGCATCATGGACACCGATCCACTTGTCCTCACAAGCTTCTGATTTGAGGCTTAATGTCAACCCTGATACCTCAGGGTGAATAAATAACCCGAAATCATTATCCCACCTTAAGATCAAACTTTCAAGTTTGCATTTATTTCCCATGTTAGCACGCTGGGCATCTTTTAAATTACTCATTCCATAAATAGAGAGATTTCCTTCAAGGTCTGTCATATCCTTTAACCAAGCTATAGTTTTAACTATCAATCTTGCTCTCATTGTCTTTATTGCCGGAAAATTAACAAGCCCATGCGGGACATAATCCAGCTGCAGAACTCGGATACCACCACATGCATCAACGGTGAGGAGCCTGAGAGTGTGAAGATTCCCTAGTCCGGTAATCAACTCCAGGTTTTTACACCATGAAATATGCAATTCTTCAAGCTGGGAAGGCTGTCTAGCCAACATATCCAGATACCCTAGTCCGGTAATCAACTCCAGGTGGTCACAATTACAAATATCCAATTCTTCAAGCTGGGAAGGCAGCTGCTCCAGCTGCAGAACTCGGATACTATGACATTGAACAATGCGGAGGTGCTTGAGAGTGTGAAGATTGCGGAATGGAAGAGATTCAATATTGATACAAGAAAGTAACAAGATTTTCTGTATTGACTGCAAGGAAGATGGATCACTCATCCATCTTGGTACTGTGGCTGAAGAATAATATCTTAGTTGGAGTTTTTTGAGGTTAGGATGTGGCTGGAGGGATTCTAACCAAGAAAAAGCTGCATCATGGACACCGACCCACTTGTCCTCACAAGATTCTAGTTTGAGGCGTAATGTCACCCCTGATTCATCCTCAGGGTAATTTGATAACTGCCAGCATAATTGCAAAGTTTCCCAGCTTAAGTTCAAAGTTTCAAGTTTGCCTTTATTTCTCATGTTAGCACGCTGGGCATCTTTTAAATTACTCATTCCATAAATAGAGAGATTTCCTTCAAGGTCTGTTATATCCTTTAACCAAGCTATAGTTTCAACTCTCAATTCTGCTCTCATTGTCTTTATTGCCGGAAAATTAACAAGCCCATGCGGGACAAAACCCACGAAATCAATACCTCCAATAAATAATCTCAGTAAGTTACTAAGTTCACCGAGTGATTTAGGTAGATTCCAAAGATAGTTAGATCTAATATTTAAAAACTCTAAGTTAAGAAGATTACCAATACTTTCAGGTAGATGTCTAAGGCATTTACAATCAAGAATTAAAGTTTGCAGGTTGTAAAGGAGGCCAATGGATAGTGACAACATTTCAAGACGTGAAGATGTAATTCTAAGATGGGTTAGATGTTTCAACTCCGAAATGGAATCAGGAATCCCTTTCAAATCATTCCCTTTCAATTCCAAAATTCTGAGTAATTCAAATTTAGTGAATATGGGCACTTCTCTCCAACATTTTTTATAATATTCCGGCAACTCCGAATTTAGGTCCACTGCCTCTGTATTGTTTATACAATACTCATAATACTCATAATCCAAATATCCACTTCTCAGATCTGTAGAAATAGTTCTTAAACCCTTCAGATTTTTTTGGAGAGTTTGATTTACATATCCAACCAAACCACCTACATACAAATGGCATGCTTCTTGCGAAACATTTTCCTTTTCAATATCAAGTGGCTGGTTGATCACCACCGAATAATGTTCATTCTCAGAATTAAGTCGAGCAAGGTCATGGATTATATCGTGCAACTTACAACATTCTTCATTTGAATATTTTTCAGTAAATTTATCAAGAAAGGACCTCTCTTGTAACTCCTCATAATATTCACCAGCAATTTCTTCGATCTTTCTTTTGCCACTGGATTCGATGTAGCCATGAGAGATCCATAACTCTATCAAATTCATCTTTCGTAACACGTAATCTTTTGGGTACATGGAGCAAAACAAAAAACACGGCTTAAGGTGGGGAGGTAAATGAGCATAGCTGATCTGAAGCGCTGGGAATATATCATTCGATGCATTTGATTCCCAAAGGTCACTTTCTAGAATCTCTCTCCAACCCTCTTCATTTGTTTCATGTCTAAGGAGACATGCAATCGACTTTACAACCAAAGGCAACCCACCACACTTTCTCACAATATCCCTTCCCATATCTACCAAGTGTGTTGGCACAGTGCCACTTGTACCACTAAATGCATAATGCTGGAACAACTGCCAACACGAACTTTCAGGCAAGTTACTTGGCCTGAGTAGCATTGTTGTTTGCATGACCTTTGCAACCTTATTACTTCTTGTTGTCACAATAATTCTGACCACTTTTGCTTCCTTAAAAGAAACCTGAAACAACTCCCAAAGACTTTTATTCTCATTCCATACGTCATCTAAAACAAGCAGCATTGTTTTTCCCTTCACAGTTTCTGCAAGCAATTCTTGTAATGGGCTCAACTCACTCACATCACAATCATTTTTGGAGAATGATTCAATGGTTGCTTTGAAGAGTCTGCTGACATCAAATTCATCAGACACACATACCCACCCATTTAAATTAAAGCACCGAGAAACCCTACGATCTTTGTAGACAAGTCGGGCAATGGTGGTTTTTCCGAGCCCACCTTTGCCAACAATTGAAATGACTGAGAATGGCTTTTCTTTTTCAGTTAGTAAGAAATCGATGACCTTTGAAATGTCAGCATCTCTGCCAAAAATACTCGCCTCATCCACCATGTGACCCGTTGGGGATCGTAAAATTTTGTTGTTTGGACGCCTCTCTCCATCACTCTCTCTTAATTGGAGAGCCTCACGGTCCTTCGCTATTTCATCAAATCGACCTCTTATTTTTTTAAGCCGATTAACCATGTCGTCAGGAATTGAAACAATGTACTGTAAAAAATAAACGTATTTCATATGTAAAATTTCATAATTTGTTAACTAAAACTCATCATTAATGGATCAAGTGACCACTCTAATGTTTGATTTGGAAATCTAGTAATAAAACAAGTCATCTCTTCAGTGAATGTCAATCCATCTAAAAAAAAAGAGAAAATTCAAGCATACACAATTTACCTTTAGTACCACACAACGATAAAAAAACGACACTAACCTCCATCTGCTTTCTCTGATGAGAACCGGAAGCCTGAGAAGCCTTTCTTGCCTCTACTTGGGCACGCGTAACCTCGTACCTGTACTCGCTGAGCACATCCTCGTAATCAGAAGCTACCTTCTTGAGCTCCTTTAGCCAGTGCTTGACATAGTGGTCTCTGATTTCCCTCTCCTCTGCATCAAGCAACGTGGCCTTGATTCCCTTGAGAGTTACCATCAACCTCTCCATATCATCCTGGGCAGCAAGAGCACGCGCCCTTTCGGAGTTGTTAGAATTTGATGAAGAGGAAGAAGGAGCCTGGGCAGAGGCTGTAATTGAGGGGAGCAATTTGGTGCCAAGAGAGAGCAGAGAGTTTATCAAAGTCGTTGCCATTTTGTTCTGTAGGAGGAAAGAACCTTAGATGTGGGTTGTGAAAATGTGAAAATGAGGAATGAGAAATGAGTAAAGAGCAGCAGATGTGAGGAGGAGGTTAGGTAAGGTAAGCTCTTGGAAGACTTTGTACAGTAGTCAATGTTTATTTCTCGTTTTAATTTTCTTTTATTTTCTTTTTTACGACAGTGTGGACTGGTCTGTGGAAGTATTATGTATCGTTCAGAGAAGTGGACCCCAGTGGGTACAATGAGTGGGGTCAATGCTTTTTTTGACGAGACTGTATTAGAAATCAGAAGGAATTAATTAATCCAAGGAATCCAAAAGAAATTAAATATTTTAATTTGTAATAATACCTGATTGGAGATCGGCTCAATCTGCGGTACATTGACATAAATTACATTGTATTAGATCCTAAAATACAGTAAATTAAATTGTACTATATTAATCAAAATTCAAACTAAATTATTCTAAAGAGTGAGGCTATGGTACTATGCATGACGCATAATGAGAAATGAGATCTGAGGGGGAACAAGTATCCCCTCCATTACTGTAAAAGATTCTCTTTATTTTACGGTTTGAGATTAACTATCAGCCGCTTTGAGATTCGGGCTAGTGCAGGGGCCAGTATTATTGGTCTTTGAGATTCGTGCCAAGTTAAAAAGAACGGTCCAGATCCAATAATTGTAAAAGATTCTCTATTACAGTACCGGGGAGGCTGTGAATTCATCTGAGTGGTAAGGTAAGTTCTTAGAAGTGGCGTGTACAATGCTTCTACTTTTTCTTTTTCTTTTTCACGAGAGTGGATTGATGGAGAGGGGTCACTATGTCTATATGTTTTGGTGCTTTCCTTTTGGAGAAATTGTAAGAGTCACATGCATTGGTACTGTAGCCTGCCACTACTATTCATTCATGTGCGGATACAGCAATGAATAGGATGATTGAAGGAAGTTGCAATAATTGGAGAATTTGTTAAGGGAATTACTTTTACTGTAATAATATTTAAAAATTGATTAAAAGTTGCAATTAGCATCAAAAGTGTGGGTGCTATAATTAGTGTATTTCAATATTTAGCAAAGTTAATTATGGCAACATGTATCAATTGTAGAATGTTATGGAAGTAGTGGAGGTCTAAAATTAGACTTTGTATTAGGTATATTAATGATGTAAAACAGAGAAGAATTTTGCAACGATTAAAAAAAAGAAAGTGAATGAAAATTGTTTCTGTTTTAAAGAAGTTCAGATAATTCTATTATTTTCCTTTTGTGAAACAGAGAGTTTGTGTGAAATAGAAAGCAAAAGGCTGCTGCAGTTAGCCAAGTTTTCAACAATAATACCATTAGAGATTAATTTGGTTTGGTACGTATACTAACAAGTGTACTCCAAAGTTTTCTCTTTTCAGTTGAAGAGGGCACATTAGCATTTCACAACCCTATAGATTATAAACCCTGACTACACAAATTCTGACACCTTAATTCAGATCAGAACCACTCATGCTACAATCCAAAGGACAGAAAATAAATAAAATAAAGAAAACAGAGGACCAAGTAATTAGACAAAAATATAAAGGTCCCCCCTCACCTACAGAGAAGGGATTGAATCCGGACCGCCCGATCCGTGTTGGCACAAATATTAAAGATGGCCGTGTGTTTCATCATGAGCCGGATTGGCCCCGATCCTGATCCTGTGCAAAGTTAAGCAGTAAAATAAGAAGGTTTATAAGTTATATAATTTGAATACATTCATTTTTCATTGTTATTTGACTGTTTGACTTTGTGCTAAATTAATTTATAAATTTATATATTTGAGATGTAAACACATAACTCGTGAAGTAGATTGATTTCGATGGTTTGGATTCATCATTTGAAGTCATTTCGATAGGTTTTGAAGTTGAGTTCACCAATTCCTTGGTGAGCTTAAGGAAATCCTAATTCTTTCGATATCCATGGAATTTTACCGAATTTTACTTTGTAAAAATTCTACTAATCTTTCTATGCATCTAAAAACTAAGGTACTCTTTCTCTTTTCTTCTCTCAGTTTATAATATTTTTTATAAATAAAAAATTCTCCTTCTGGTGGAGTGGGGTCACTATTGTCTTTGCTGTTTCTAATAAACCACCTTCCACCGTTAAGGATTTTAAAAAATATATAAAAATAGAGGAGAGTTCAAATGCCTTCATTTTTTTTGTCTCCACCATGCCTCGATTTTTAAAATCTTTAATAACTCGAAATTTAAAACTTATAAGTCAAAATAAAACCGTTAGATGTGATCTATGTTATTTTCTTTATATGCTCATAAAAAATTATCACATTTCAATTTTGTTTTTATGTGATTGCGATAAAAATAACATAGAAAGCGCATGGTGCAGATTTTTTAGATATTTTGAAAGGAACCAATGTTGATCCTGTTTCTTTTAATGTATCAAAATTCCACCTTACCTATATTATTATTATATAATTTTTGTTTCGAAAATCCATCTTACCTATATTATTAGATGAATTGTTTCAATTGTCATCACCCACTTCCGTAATTGTATGGCCTGAAAATATAATAATTAGCGTACACTTTTGCCCTTAATTAAATGTCAATCCTAAATATCATCATCTCAATTACCTTGAATATTGAGAAAACCTGGAGATGGCTGATGTTGCTCACTGACGAGTCGATGAAATGTCGAGGTCTCCAGCTTCCACCTTTCAACTTGGATTGTAATCAAAGACATTAATGTCAATGGATTATGGCAAGCTCGTACAGACCCATCTTCTTGAGAGCGTTGGCTATCTTTTTTTCCTTGTATTTTATAACAGTGTGATGAATTTTTTTTTATAAATCATCCTAAAAAAAAAAGAAAAAATCCAAAACTAAACTTGATTGCTTAATTATTTTTTAGAAAAGCCATCGATAATGAAAATCAAATTCGGTATGCAACATTGCACAATGGCTACACCCAAGAGCAGAGCCAGACTTTCAAACTATTGGGGTCAAATACATATGGTGATCAATCATATGAAATTTTCCTTTGGAGAATGAGAGTCAATTATACAGTACCATGATATTTTACTCTACATTATATAGGAAATTATATATAAATAAAAAAAAATTGGGGGTCAATTGACTCCATATCTCCAATGTAAATCCGCCTCTGGCTATACCATTCTCAAATAAGCATCGTGAAGTGCTTTGGTTAATAAATTCGGCAGCTTTAGAGATTTACCAGTGGATGAACTCGGTGTGAGCTGTTAAATGTGATATTTGGATAGTGTAATTACATATAGAATATACAATAGGAACTTTGTAAATAAACTTTTTTTATTAATATATTTGTTGGCATCCGTCAAACCATAAAAAAAAAAAACTTTGCTCTTAGGTTGTGGTATTGATTTTGATACTGTTGATGCATGTAAGGAATTTTTTTAATGTTTTTTATTCTTATTTTTATTAAGAGTCCCCTTTTCCCCTAATAGATTTTTGTGATTTAAAGTGAGCATAAGATTTGTGCTTTTAATTATTTTTTATTTTCTTCAAAATAAAACATTTTATCTGGAATCAAATTTCAATTGGTAAAGCACCAGCTTGTCAATATATAATACTAATGGATCACATCTCAGAAAAAGTACAAACATTCATAGACTAATAAGATTTGATTCATGATCAGTCCAATGCCTACTTGAAACTGTCCCATTTGATTCATGATCCATCCGGGCTGCTTCAATATTCGTGGAATCAAGCATGCACGGATCATGAAGCCAATCGGACGGTTCCGAATGGGTATCAAACCGATTTGGGTCCGATTTGATTCATGATCCATGCGGGCCGCTTCAATATTCGTGTGGATCAAACATGCACGGATCAAAAAGCGAATCGGACGGTTCCAAACGGGCATCGGACCTATTTGAGTCCGATGCCCATTATACTCGACCTGCTTTTGTTAGGCTGGCTTACTGGAAATCTTGTGCTCTAAACTTTCACATGGAGCACCACCCCTCTCGAGCACCTCGACACACCCACGGGGGAGATCCAGACAACAAGCAAAAAACTGGGAAATGCATCCTCTGAGATATCTCAAATTTTGAGTGTTTTTTTGGAAAATCTCAACCGTTCAAATATATTCTACACGAATCTCAAAGCAAAAATAATACTGGCCCATGCACTATGCCTATCCCCGAATAGGCACCGTACACATCGCTCACGCAAAAGTTGAGATATCTCAGAGGAGACTCACTAAAAAAACTGTCCATGGAAACAAATTGACTGTTGTCTAACTTCACTACAGCAAACTATAGTATCAGCGACCGGCAATAGCGACCGGCACTAGCGCCGGTCGCTGAAACGTTTTTTCCTTCTAAAAATAAAAACCGCGAAATAGTTTTGGCGACGACAGTTTCTGCGACCGGCGAAAACAACTTTCAGCGGCCGTTTTTGACCGGTCGCAGATGGGTGCTGTAAAAAAACCGGGCGCGAACCCTCCCTCTCTGTCTCCTCCGTCTCCCGCGTCTTAGGTTAGCCAAAAAAAGAAAAAAACGTGAGCGCCTCCGTCTCCCGATCTGTGCCCCCCGCGCCGATCCGAACCCCGCCGCCTCTGTGCCCCCGCGCGATTCCCGCCCGAACCCCGCCTCTTTTCCATTTTCCACTGATTACAATCTTTACCCCGACGGAGACCACTTAACACCGTCTACTGCTTTCCTTTTTCCTCTTCACTTTTCAGGCAGTGTTATCTTATCTTCTTCTTCTTATTTTCTTTTATAATCGAACAAAAAGAGAGGTCGACAGAAGGAAGTAAATGGCGTCTCTACTGGCCACGAGTCAAGGCATATGCCTCCTCTCTTCTAGGGTTAAGGTTCAGCATTCGACCCCTTCTATACAACTAACCTCTGGCATGTTCGGCACCGGGTTCAGCGTCGCACAATCCCTGCCGCTTCTTCCCAAGCTCAAGCTCGAACCTATCGTCGCCAGTAAGTCCTTCTACTCGTACCTCTCCAGTTGTACTTGATTTTCCTTGTTTTTCTCAGATGCCCTTGAAGTTGGAACAAGTGTAAATGTATGGCTTGCATGTAAGTGCACATTAGCAATAGAATTGCTTGAAATTCAATTCGATTTTGGGCAATTGAACACCTAAGTTTTGCTTTTCATCTGGTAAAATAAATGAATTATCCAAAGTAAGTGATTGGACCAGTTTGTCCAAATGGTATTGTTTTGCTCAAATTGTTTTATTTAAAGGTGGTTTGCTTCGGATAGTTTCGTTTTGCAACTGATAATTACTTACTGTTGTTATAGAAAGCGCAGTGTGGGTACAGCTTTGACTTGTCCATTGCAAAAATTGAAAATTTCAGAGGTCAATACAGAAAATTAGAATTGTCTTTTTTAGAGGTACTAAAATGGAAAAGTGTTGCCCAATTGCGCTGGGAGAATTAAACTAAAGAACAATGAAATTGTTGCCCAACTGTTTGATCTCCCTCTCTTCACTGGTACCAAGTTGTAAACTAGAGAACAATGAAATTTGCTATCACCAATCAATATATTTGACTTAACTCAACCCCTAGTACATGACCAAATAAGGGTTCAGTAGTACTGCACATGATAGGTACCACTGGTATACTAGAAGCACCTAAAATTGCTAAAAAGACCCCTATCAGCAAAATGGACAATAAAAACTGTTACAGGGACTAAACTGAAAAACCAACTTCATAGTAATGTAGAGTACTTCAAGATACACAAAATGAACACAAACTTTATATTTTTCTGATTTTATTTCGAATTTATATGAATTTTTGAAGTTCAGTTTTAAAAACAGAAAAATCAGCATTTTAATGATAAAATTACCTCTATTACCCTCTTGCTATATATATACTGTTATATCAAAATCTTGCTTGACGTGTATGAATGCAAGAATTTCATGAGCACTAAAAGTTATCTTTTAATAGTCTTATGCTTTTCATCTTTTTTACCTTTATCTTTAAATTGATGCAATCTTCCATTACAGTGATTGTCTACTGCCCTTTACATCTTTCTCATTCTCTGTTGACTCAAGAATTCCTTCAAAATTTCAATTTGGGAGGTAATTTTTGCATCTATAAACTATGTAAACTAATTATCTGTAAACTATGTAAACCAATTCGGGTTTGCCCTCTTACCGGGTAACCCTTGATTTCTTGATTTTGTGCTTTGCCTTGCGGCTTGTGACTTTGTGTGTTGTTTGAGGCCTTCGTGCCTTCTTGCTTGACCTGCGGCCTTTGCGCCTTTTCTGTGACTTGTGGCCTTCGTGCCTTGTGTGGTTTTTGGGTCGTTTCTATTGCTTGCTGGTTTCTGGTACCGTACCAGTGCTGGTACAGTACCAGTACCAGTTCTGGGCCTTGCTGCCCTTGTTACCTTGTGTGTTGCTGTCCCTTTTGTCTGAATACTGGTAACCGTACCAGTACTGTACAAGTACTGGTTCTGGTTCTGGTTTCTGAATACTGGTAACATGTACCAAATGAAGTCCATCATCAATCTATCCTAACCTTAAAAAAAGAAATTAGCTCTCTTATTATGATTAAAGTGATTTCAACTATTTAATAGAACATATTTGAATGCATTTCAGATGCTGCTAGTAATAGGTGCAAAGTTGGAGCACGTAATCACAGAGTTAGCATAAAGGCTAAAAATCACAGAGGTACCAAACTGTCCTTCTTCCCTAAATGAAAATATGTTTAGAATAGGCTGAGACGAGGCACTCTATTTTTGAAAGTCTGTTCATGTTTGGGTTGGATTAGTTCAGTTGTTTATTTAGATAGAAACATGACAAAAGTATCACCAAAATATTGCTTAAAACACACGATATTCAATTTATGTATGTGGGCCTGATTCTAGGAGTATGCGGGGGGTGGCAGGGGGGCGGCAGCCCCCTGCGAGCGTTGTCTGAGGTTACGAAGCACCGCTCTGTCGAGCTCGGCGAAAATTATTTTCGAGAAGTCAATTGCATATGAATTCTTGTATCCGACGGCCCAGATTAGTCAAGTTACCCATTAATTTTCAATTGGTTGAATGATTGGTGGAATAGAATTGATTGGAATAGAATTGATTTAAAATTGTTATTGTAAATGGTTGTAATTGTGGATTCTAATTACTATTGTAAATTGTTGTAATTGTGGATTTTAATTACTATTGTATCGATGTCTTGTATTATGTGTATGCATGTATCGATGTTTATGTTGTATGTTGGTATGTGTGGTACCAACTATTAAATGGTGCAAATTTAAATAATATAATAAAATTTAGAAAATCAGTTTTAGGTATCAGCGACCGGTTTTAGATATCAGCGACCGATACATTTGGTCGCAGAAAGTTTTTGCTGACGTCAGAAAAAAACAACAGCGACCAAAAAAAGTGGTCGCAAAAACATTATCAGCGACCGGGTGACGTATTATCAGCGACCGGTGATGTCATCAGAAGAGTATCAGCGACAATGCTTACAGCGACCGGGATATCAGCGACCAAATTTGACTTTCTGCGACCGGAATGGGTATCAGCGACCGGCGCCTATATTATCAGCGACCGGGAATCCGGTCGCTGATGGTCCGTTTTGCTGTAGTGCTTTTTCTTAAGAGGAGAAATGAAGAAAAGAAGAGTAGAGAAATAATACAAAATGAATGAAATTGAGTCCCAATAGCAGAAACCTGTCCAAGGACAAAAAATTACTGTTGTACCTTAATTATTCTTAAGAGAAAATTTGAAAAAGAAAAAAAACTATATACAAAAAATACACAATCAATGAAAATGAGTCCCCACAAGCAAGGAAAAGTCTTTCCGTCTATTACAAACCATATAAAAAATTGAATAGTAAATTCATTTCTACCGAAATATGCCCCATATTTCAGAGGGCATATGAAAGTTCTTGTTTTTTTAAGAAAAATGCATAATTTTTGTAAGCTAAAAGGGCTATGCATAATTACTTTTCTTTAAGATGGCATATAGCAGAATTTCTATTATGAAATTAAAAGTGCATATGAGAAAAGAGGAAATAACAAAGAGGTATATACTTGACATGAAAGTTCCCAATCACAACAAATTCCTTCTATTATGCAATTGATTGCTGCCTCAGAAAATTCCTCGTACAACATAAGCAAACATTTAATACAGAGAGAAAGGGAAAACGAAGAATAATCTTGTAAGTGCTAAAGTTAGTTCTCTATTAATTCTCGTGTGTAGTACAGTAAAAAAGAGAAATAAAAAGTGCTTAGGTCGTTCATCTTTCCTTTGGTTCAATCAAGGTTGATCTTAACAGTGCACATGGTTCCATCAATCTCCTCAATTAAAAAAGATTATGTTCCATCACATCATTTGACGATTCCACATGAGGACAATCTCCACATTAGCATTTCCGAGTTATAAATTTTAAAAGATAACATCGCTCTCTTTTGAGTGATCAGAGGACAATTGAAGGAAGGCACAACTTTAACTTATATATTGGAACTACTAATGTGAATACAAAATGCTTTCTTACCTACTGCCAATGACAATTTATTTAAGGAAAAAATAAGTAGGGGTGGTTGAACTTAACCTTTTGTCTATGGAACTGTAATAGACTGCCCGGACGATCTTATCTTGTTCATCTCCCCAGACTAAAAGATAAAAATCAAATATGATTTCACAAGTAAATAAGAAATTAAATTAACAAGTAGATAAATAAATGGAGCAAATCTTTGAAGTTGGAAATTACTCCGTCTGGATAAAAAAAAAGTTGGTGATAGGGCCTTCCTTTTATATCCCAAGAAAGATGTTAGAATATTACACCAGCAAACGTGGGAAATATTTGAAGTTTGAATATTGAAAAGCTTACATTCTCTTCTAGTTAGGAATAAGAAATTGCATATAGCTAAGGCGATTTTAAAATTCCAGCCGTTTAATTCAAAGTGGATTTTTTTCAAGTATAATAAAGAAGGATACTGTTATTTTGTTTTTTGTTTTCTGGTTCTCTTTTTTTAACCTCAGAGATCGTCAAAGGAACTCCAATCTATATATATATATATATATATATATATATATAGGGGCTGGCTACTATGCTTATATAAGCATATGCCCACATATGCTTATAACTCATTTTTGCGTTTCCAATGTTCAAATGGTCGATCCGACCGTTCATCTTGTTCTCCATATTAATATGTGCTTGGAGACTAAATTTTACATTTTTCGGAATTTTTTTACTATTTATTAAGCCACTTTGAAAATTGCTGATCTGGGTGAACAGTAAAAACAGTGTTTCCAAAATTCTGGACCATATGATTAGCAATTTTCAAAGTGGCTTAATAAATAGTAAAAAAATTCAGAAAAATGTAAAATTTGGTCTCCAAGCACATATTAATATGGAGAACAAGATGAACGGTCGGATCGACCATTTGAACATTGGAAACGCAAAAATACTTATTTAAGCATATGTGGGCATATGCTTATATAAGCATAATAGCCAAGCACTATATATATATATATATATATATACCTTAAGTTTGATGGATATTCAGTACAGTACAGTGCCAGCTTTTTCGATGTTGTCATTTTCGGTCTTCTGATAAGTCAAAATTCGCACTACATGAAAATTCGACATTCCTCGGATAACCCCCTACCCTATCTACCTGTAAAAAACGATTGATTCTACTGAACTATTTCATCCAATTGTTAAAAGAAAACAAAATGCTCGAATAAAAGTTTAATTACCAAATTATCAGCAATATCACTTTTGAATAACATAAAAGTATGTCAGCTTCTTCATCAAAAAGAGAAAGTTAGCCGACTGGCATTCGTAAATGTTCTGTGGGCCCTGATGGCCACCTATTGGGCTGCTCTCAGTTGCCTCGATCAATTAGCATCTAATTTAAAGGGTTGTGTTGCTGACAACGTGTTCCATAGTGCATGTGATTTGTTCCTTTTCAAGTCAAAGGAAGCTAAAATTTAGAAGGAACTGCCTTAGTGGGACCTGTAGTAAGTGAAAGACAAGGTGATCGTTTTTTTGAGAAATAAATCTGCTGTTATTCCTTGGGAGTAACAGGAACCTGACATTCCGATCCCAACTGTTCAAACTTTTCCATGCGCGCATCTCAACGAAGTAAGTTTTTCACACACGAATCTCAATGAAAACCAACGGTTGGGATCAGAATAACAGGTTCCTGTTATTTCCAAGGAATAACAGCAGATTTATTACTCAAATTTAATTTGGTGAAGCACCAGCTTGGAGCTCAATATATAAGAAAGAAGAAGTATAGGAAAGAAGAATTTAGAACTTTGCTCCGATCCATCAAGATAGAAAAAGGAGCACCTTGTTAAGGCTAAAAGGGTTGTGAAGTTTTAAAAAATGTGCGTCAAAAGAGGTGTACTAAAGAGAAGAAAATTGGAGAGAGATCAGACAATCATTGTTCTAAACTTTCACATAGAACAGCTACCCTCCTCGAGTACCTGGACACAAAAATGAATTCGCATCCTCTGAGATATCTCAAACTTTGTGTCGATCTATGGAAAATCCGGACCATTCAAATTCTTTCTGCACAAATCTCAAAGCATAATAATATTGACTCCCTGCAGAAAGCATAGATAATGAAATTTCTTTTATCCGGCTTTAGATAAACTAAATTTTTTAAATTCACAGACACAGGGGAGATCCGACCAAAAGTTGACCAAGGACAACAATTGACTGTTGGCTCAATAATTCTTAAGTACGTGGAAATGAATAAAATAAAGTATAGGAAAATAAAAAAATCAACGAAAATGAGTCACCACAAACAAAGAAAGTTCTTAACATTTATTACAAAACCATATAATAAATTAAATAATAAATTCATTTCAACTGAGGGTCTTCGAGGGGCCTCCTAAATTTTTCTTGTTGGCGAAAGGAAGCCATTATCAAAAAAGCTGCAAATTAAATAATTGGACAAGAGCTTTAGTAGCAGCAACAAACAAGTAATATAAAAAATAAAATGCTTATTTGTGGAAACAGGAGCAGCTTGAATAGTCAACAAGTCCTAAAAACTCGGTGGTCAAAATTTTAAATATACAACTAATAATAACATTACAAACCTGATCTTATTTATTGTAGAATTCCAATTTCAATACCAGGGCAGCCACAACCACGCACAAGCACATAACAAGGCTCCAATAGAACCAACCCATCTGGCAGAGCAAAAAGCAAATGACAGTGTTCAATTTGCAACCTTGTAAGTGATGAAATGCTCTGTCGATTAATACGTGGTCTTTCATGAGAGGAATCACCGAAGGGCTTAGTAGGTTCCGCCAACTGCAATCCATCCATCATTAGTGATTTTAGTGTTCGACACTGAGAAATTTCCAGTGTAGCCAACATCTTAAGATCCCCAATTCCGGTTATCAACTTCAGATGTTCACACCCTAAAATCTTTATTTTTTCAAGCTGGGATGGCAGCTGCTCCAGTGGCAAAACTTGGATACTACAACATGCAACAACGGTGAGGTGCTTGAGAGTGTGAAGATTGCCAAATGGAAGAGATTGAATCTTGTCACACCATTGTAAGGAGACTTCTTGAATTGACCGCAAGGAAAATAGATTGCTCATCCATCCTGGTAATGTGGCATAACGGTACCCTCTTAGTTGAAGTTTCTTGAGGTTTGGATGTGGCTGAAGGCATTCTAACAAGTAAAAATGTTCATCCTTTGCACCAACTAATTAAGCCACCCTCACAAGGTTCTCGTATGAGTCTTAATACCAGCTCTGATTTTGTACTGTTACAAAATTGGTAAGCTCCAGATTTCCACCAAATATCCAAAGTTTCAAGTTTCCACTTATTTCTCAGGTTAGCACAATGGGCATCTGCTAAATTACTTATGTTATCTAATCCAGAGTTTTCCATCAAGGTCCTTCATATCTTTCAACCAAGCTATAGTTCTGACTGTAAACCATGCTACCATTGTCTTTATAGTCAGAAAATGAACATGATCATGAGGGACATAATCGAGGAAGTTGTTTGGAGCAATTAATCTCTGTAAGATGTAAGTTACAGAGTGAACAGAAAAATTTAGGTAGCTTCTTAAGTTTACTAGGGCTAATATTTACATACTGTAAGTTAGCAAGATAACCAATACTTTCAGGTAGATCTTCAAGGGAAAAGCAATCAAGAATTAATGACTGCAGATTACAAAGGAGGCCAATGGATACTGGCAACTGTTTAAGATTAAAAGAAGTAATTCTAAGAGAGACAAGATGTTTCAACTCGGGAGTGAAGTCAGAAATCTTTGCGAAATCCCCATTCAATTCCAATACCCTGAGTGCTTCAAATTTAGTGAAGTCACATATGGTAATGTTTCTGCGAACTCTTAGATCCACATAAAAAGTTCTTAAACCCTTCAGATTTTGTTGGAGAATTTGATTTACATACTCCACAAAACCTCTTGCATATAAATGGTATGTTTCTCGCAGAACATTTCTTTCTCGAATATCAGAATACTTATTAATCTCCATCGAATAATGCTCCTTTTCAGAATTAAGTCGAGCCAGGTTATGGATTATATCGTGCAACTTGCATTTTTCTGAAAATCTACTTGAAAAATTATCAAGAAAGGACCTATGTTTTAACTCCTCATAATATTCAACACCAATTTCGGTGATTCTTCTTTCGCCCTTGGACTCGATGTAACCATGAGAGATCTATAACTCTATCAAATCCATATTTTCTAATAAGTAATCTTTTGGGTACATTGAGCAAATTAAAAAACATGGCTTAACGTGGGCTGGTAAATGAGCATAGCTAATCTGTAGTGCTGGGAATATATCATTCGATAGATTTGATTCCCAAAGTTTACTTTCTAGAATATCTCTCCAACCCTCTTCATCTATCTCACGCCTTAGGGTGCTTGCAATCGACTTCAAAGCCAATGGCAACCCACCGCACTTTCCCACAATCTCACTTCCAATATTTACCAATTGTGTTGGCATGTTGTCATTTGTACCATTAAATGCATAATGCTGAAACAATTGCCAGCACACATCATCAGTCAAGTGAGTTGGCCTAATACAGGTCGTTGTTTGCATGACCTTTGCAACCTTTTCATTTCTTGTTGTCACGAGAACTTTAACCATCTTTGCTTCTTTAAAAGGAACTCGAAACAACTCCCAAAGACTTTGATTCTCGTTCTACACATCATCTAAAACAATTAGTATACTCTTTAATATAACTCTAGACGGCAAAGGAAGTGGGTAGTTGCAACGCTAATATAACTCTTTAATGGAAGGTCTTTGCAGCACTCTAGTAATGTATGCAGATGACAAGAGAAGAGAGTAGTTGCAACCCCAATACAACACTTCAATTGAAGGTTTTTGCAGCACACTAGTAGTGTCTTCAAGATGGCAAGAGAAGAGGGTAGTTGCAACCCTAATATAAACACTCCAATTGAAGATTATTGTCGCACTTCAGTAGTGTCCTCGGATGGCAACAGAAGAGGATAGTTGCAATCCTAATACAACACTCCAATTGAAGGTCTCTTCAACACACTAATAATGTCTCCAAACGACAACAGAAGAGGATAGTTGCAAACCAATTATAATACTCCAATTGAAGGTCTTTGTAGCACTCTAGTAGTGTCTCAAAATGGCAACATAAGAGAGTAGTTGCAACCCTAATACAACGCTCCAATTGAAGGTCTTTGCAGCACACTAGTAGCGTCTCAAGATGGCAACAGAAGAGGGTAGTTGCAACCCTAATACAACATTCCAATTGAAGGCCTTTGCAGCACTCGAGTAGTGTCTCCAGATGACAACATAAGAGGGTCGTTACAATCCTAATACAATACCCCAATTGAAGGTCTTTACAACACACTAGTAGTGTCTCTAGATGGCAAGAGAAAATGGTGGTTGTAACCCTAATACAACACTCTAATTGAAGGTCTTTGAAACACTTTAGTATTGTCTCCAAACGGCAAGAGAGGAGAGTAGTTACAACCCCAATATAACACTCCAACTGAAGGTCTTCGTAGCACTCTAGTAGTGTCTCCAAATGGCAAAAGAAGAGGGTAGTTGCAACCCTAATACAACACCCCAATTGAAGATATTTGCAGTACACTAGAAGTGTCTCCAGATGGTAACAGAAGAGGGTAGTTGCAACCCTAATACAACACTCAAATTGATGGTTTTGGCAGCACGTAATTAGTGTCACCAGATGGAAAGAGAAAAGGGTAGTTGCAATCCTAATACAACACTCTAGTTGAAGGTCATTGCAGCACTCTAGTAGTGTCTCTAAATGGCAAAGGAAGTGGGTAGTACCAATGATAATAAAACTCTCCAATTGAAGATCAATATAGCACTCGAGTAATGTTTGCAGATGGCAAGAGAAGAGGGTAGTTGCAACCCCAATACAACACTACAATTGAAGATCATAGCAGCACACTAGTAGTCTCCAAAATAGCAAGAGAAGAGGGTAGTTGCAACCCTAATACAACACTTCAATTGAAGGTTTTTGAAACACTATATTAGTGTCGCAGTATGGAGAGAGAAGAGGGTAGTTGCATCCTTGTACAACACTCCAATTGAATGTCCTTGTAGCACTTTAATAGTGTCGTCTGATGGATAGAGAAGAGAGTAGTTGCAAACCAATTATAACACTCCAATTGAAGGTCTATATACCACACTAGTCTCAAAATGGCAACAGTAGAGGTAGTTGCAACCCTAATACGACGCTCCAATTGAAGGTCTTTGCAGCACACTGGTAGCGTCTCAAGATGGCAACAGAAGAGGGTAGTTGCAACCCTAATACAACACTCCAATTGAAGATTTTTGCAGCACATAAGTAGTGTCACAAGATGGTAAGAGAAGAGGGTAGTTGCAACCCTAACACAACCCTAGCACAATTATAGTGTATCCTTATGCAAGAGAAGATGGTAGTTGCAACCCTAATAAAACACTCCAATTGAAGGTCTTTGCAGAACTCTAGTAGTGCCTCCATATGGCAGGTGAAGTGGGTAGTTGCAACCCTAATAAAACTCACCAATTGAAGGACTACGCTGCACTCAAGTAATGTATGCAGTTGGTAAGAGAGGATGGTAGTTGCCACCCCAATACAACACTGTAATTGAATATCTTTACTGCACAATCATAGTTGCAACCCGAATACAACACCCCAATTAAACGTCTTTGCAGCACTCAAGTAGTGCCTGCATATGACAACATAAGAGGGTAGATACAATCCTAATACAACACCCTAATTGAAGGTCTTTACAGCACACTAGTAGTGTCTCTAAATGGTAACAGAAGAGAATAGTTGAACCCTAATACAACACCCCAATTGAAGATCTTTGCAGTACACTAGAAGTGTCTATAGATGGCAACAGAAGAGGGTAGTAGCAACCCTAATACAATACTCCATTTGAAAGTCTTGGCAGCACATAATTAGTGTCACCAGATGGAAAGGGAAGAGGGTAGTTGCAACACTAATACAACACTCCAGTTGAAGGTCATTGCAGCACTCTAGTAGTGTTTGCAGATGGCAAGAGAAGAGGGTAGTTGCAACCCCAATACAACAGTACAATTGAACATCATAGCAACACACTAGTAGTCTCCAAAATGGCAAGAGAAGAGGGTAGTTGCAACCCTAATACAACACTTCAATTGAAGGTTTTTGAAACACTATAGTAGTGTCCCTATATGGAGAGAGAAGAGGGTAGTTGCAACCTAATCCAACACTCCAATTGAATGTCCTTGCAGCACTTTAATAGTGTCATTTGATGGAAAGAGAAGAGGGTAGTTGAAAACCAATTAGAACACTCCAATTGAATGTGTTTGTAGCACACTAGTAGTGTCTGAAAATGGCAACATAAGAGGGTAGTTGCAACCCTAATACAAGGCTCTAATTGAAGGTCTTTGCTGCACACCATAGCGTCTCCAGATGGCAACAGAAAAGGGTAGTTGCAACCCTAATACAACACTCCAATTCAAGGTTTTCGCAGCACATAAGTAGTGTCACAAGATGGTAAGAGAAGAGGGTAGTTGCAACCCTAATACAACACTCCAATTGAAGGCCTTTGAAACACAATTATAGTGTATCCATATGCAAGAGAAGATGGTAGTTGCAATCCTAATAAAACACTTCAATTAAAGGTCTTTGCAGGACTCTAGTAGTGCCTCCATATGGCAAGGGAAGTGGGTAGTTGCAACTCAAATAAAACTCTCCAATTGAAGGACTTCGCTGCACTCAAGTAATGTATGCAGATGGTAAGAGATGAGGGTAGTTGCAACCCCAATACAACACTGTAATTGAATATCTTTACGACACACTCGTAGTGTGTCCAGATGGCAAGAGAAGAGGGTAGTTTCAACCCGAATACAACACCCCAATTGAAGGTCTTTGCAGCACTCGGGTAGTGTCTCCAGATGACAACATAAGAGGGTAGTTACAACCCTAATACAACACCCCAATTTAAGGTCTTTATAGCACACTAGTAGTGTCTCTAGATGGCAAGAGAAAATAGTGGTTGTAACCATAATACAACACTCCAATTGAAGGTCTTTGAAACACTCTAGTAGTTGCAACACTCCAAATGGCAAGAGAGGAGAGTAGTTGCAACCATAATACAACACTCCAAACGGCAAGAGAGGAGAGTAGTTGCAACCCTAATATAACACTCCAATTGAAGTTCTTTGGAGCACTATAGTAGTGTCACCATATGACAAAAGAAGAGGGTAGTTGCAACCCTAATACAACACCCCAATTGAAGATATTTGCAGTACATTAGAATTGTCTCAAGAGGGCAACAGAAGAGTGTAGTTGCAACCCTAATACAACACTGCAATTGAAGGTTTTCGTAGCACATAATTAGTGTCACCAGATGGAAAGAGCAGAGGGTAGTTGCAACCCTGATACAACACTGCAGTTGAATGTCATTACAGCACTCTAGCAGTGTCTCTAGATGGCAAGGGAAGAGGGTAGTACCAACGCTAAGATAAATCTCCAATTGAAGATCTTTGCATCACTCTAGTAATGTCTGCAGATGGCAAGAGAAGAGGGTAGATGCAACCCCAATACAACACTTCAATTGAAGATTTTTGAAACACTATATTAGTGTCGCCGTATGGAGAGGGAAGAGAGTAGTTGCATCCTAATACAACACTCCAATTTAATGTTCTCGCAGCACTTTAATAGTGTCGTCTGATGGAAGGAGAAGAGGATAGTTGCGAACCAATTATAACACTCCAATTGAAGGTCTTTGTACCACTCTAGTAGTGTCTCAAAATGGCAACAATAGAGGGTAGCTGCAACCCTAATACGACGCTCCAATTAAAGGTCTTTGCAGCACACTGGTAGCGTCTCGAGATGGCAACAGAAGATGGTAGTTGCAACCCTAATACAACACTCCAATTGATGGTTTTTGCAGCACACAAGTAGTCTCACCAGATGGTAAGAGAAGAGGGTAGTTGCAACCCTAATACAACACTCCAATTGAAGGGCTTTGAAGCACAATTATTGTGTATCCATATGCAAGAGAAGATGTTAGTTGCAACCCTACTAAAACACTCCAATTGAAGGTCTTTGCAGGACTCCAGTAGTGTTTCCATATGGCAGGGGAAGTGGGATGTTGCAACCCTAATAAAACTCTCCAATTGAAGGACCTCGCTGCACTCAAGTAATGAATGCAAATGGTAAGAGATGAGGGTAGTTGCAACCCCAATACAACACTGTAATTGAATATCTTTACTGCACACTCGTAGCGTCTTCAGATGGCAAGAGAAGGGGGTAGTTGCAATCCAAATGGAACACCCCAATTGAAGGTCTTGGCAGCACTCGAGTAGTGTCTCCCGATGACAACCTAAAAGGGTAGTTACAACCCTAATACAACACCCCAATTGAAGGTCTTTACAGCACACTAGTAGTGTCTCTATATGGTAAGAGAAAATAGTGGTTGTAACCCTACAACACTCCAATTGAAGGTCTTTCAAGCACTCTAGTATTGTCTGCAAACGACAAGAGAGGAGAGTAGTTGCAATTCTAATATAACACTCCAATTGAAGATCTTCGTAGCACTCTAGTAGTGTTTCAAAATGGCAAAAGGAGAAAGTAGTTGCAACTCTAATACAACACCTCAATTGAAGATCTTTGCAGCACACTAGAAGTGTCTCCAGATGGCAAAAGAAGATGATGGTTGCAACTCTAATACAACACCCCAATTGACGGTCTTTGCAGTACACTTGAAGTGTCTCCAGATGGCAACAAAAGAGGGTAGTTGCAACCCTAATACAACACTCAAATTGAAGGTTTTGGCAGCACATAATTAGTGTCACCAGATGGAAAGAGAAGAGGGTAGTTGCAACCCTAATACAACATTCCAATTGAAGGTCATTGTAGCTCTCTAGTAGTGTCTCTAGATGGCAAGGGAAGTGGGTACTACCCACGCGAATATAACTCACCAATTGAAGATCATTACAGCACTCCAGTAATGTTCGCAGATGGCAAGAGAAGAGGGTAGTTGCAACCCCAAAACAACACTACAATTGAAAATCATAGCAGCACACTAGTAGTCCCCAAAATGGCAAGAGAAGAGGGGAGTTGCAACCCCAATACAATACTTCAATTGAAGGTTTTTGAAACACAATAGTAGTGTCGCCATATGGAGAGAGAAGAGGGTTGTAGCAAGCTAATACAACACTCCAATTGAATGTCCTTGCAGCACTTCAGAAGTGTCGTCTGTTGGAAAGAGAAGAGGGTAGTTGCAAACGAATTATATCACTCCAATTGAAGGTCTTTGTAACACTCTAGTAGTGTCCCAAAATGGCACCAGTAGAGGGTGGTTGCAACCCGAATACAACGCTCCAATTGAAGGTCTTTGCAGCACAGAAGTAGTGTCATCAGATGGTAAGAGAAGAGGGTAGTTGAAACCCTAATACAACACTCCAATTGAAGGCCTTTGAAGCACAATTATAGTGTATCCCTATGCAAGAGAAGATGATAGTTGCAACCCTAATAAAACACTCCAATTGATGGTCTTTGGAGGACTCTAGTCTTGGCAGGGATGGTGGGTAGTTGCAACCCTAATAAAACTCTCCAATTGAAGGTCTTTGCAGAACTCGAGAAGATTCTCTAGATGACAACATAAAAGGGTAGTTACAACCCTAATACAACACCCCAATTGAAGGTCTTTACAGCACACATGTAGTGTCTCTTTATGGTAAGAGAAATGGTGGTTGTAACCCTACAACACTCCAATTCAAGGTCTTCGAAGCACTTTAGTATTGTGTCCAAACGACAAGAGATGAGAGCAGTTGTAACCCTAATATAACACTCCAATTGAAGATCTTCGTAGCACTCTAGTAGTGTTTCCAAATGGCAAAAGAAGAGAGTAGTTGCAACCCAAATACAACACCTCAATTGAAGATCTTTGCAGTACACTAGATGTGTCTCCAGATGGCAAAAAAAAGAGGATAGTTGCAACCCTAATACAACACACCAATTGACGGTCTTTGCAGTACACTAGAAGTGTCTCTAGATGGCAACAAAAGAGGGTAGTTGCAACCCTAATACAACACTCAAATTGAAGGTTTTGGCAGCACATAATTAGTGTCACCAGATGGAAAGAGAAGAGGTAGTTGCAACCCTAATACAACACTCCAGTTGAAGGTCATTGCCGCACTCTAGTAGTGTCTCTAGATGGCAAGGGAAGTAGGTAGTACCAACGCTAATATAACTCTCCAATTGAAGATCATTACAGCACTCCAGTAATGTCTGCAGATGGCAAGAGAAGAGGGTAGTTGCTACCCCAATACAACACTACCATTGAAAATCATAGCAGCACACTAGTAGTCCCCAAAATGGCAAGAGAAGATGGTAGTTGCAACCCCAATACTGCACTTCAATTGAAGGTTTTTGAAACACAATAGTAGTGTCGCCGTATGGAGATAGAACAGGCTAGTAGCAACCTAATACAACACTCCAATTGAATGTCCTTGCAGCACTTTAATTGTGTCGTCTGATGGAAAGAGAAGAGGGTAGTTGCAAACCAATTATAACACTCCAATTGAAGGTCTTTGTAGCACTCTAGTAGTGTCTCAAAATGGCAACAGTAGAGGGTAGGTGCAACCCTAATACAACGCTCCAATTGAAGGTTTTTGCAGCACACCGGTAGCGTCACGAGATGGCAACAGAAGAGAGTAGCTGCAACCCTAATACAACACTCCAATTGATGGTTTCTGCAGCACACAAGTAGTGTCACCATAAGGTAAGAGAAGAGGATAGTTCCAATCCTAATACAACACTCCAATTGAATGGCTTTGAAGCACTCTACTATTGTCTCTAAACGACGATAGAGGAGAGTAGTTGCAACCCTAATGTAACACTCCAATTGAAAACCTTCGTAGCACTTTAGTAGTGTCTCCAAATGCCGAAAGAAGAGAGTAGTTACAACCCTAATACAGCACCTCAATTGAAGGGCTTGGCAGCTAACTAGGAGTGTCTCTAGATGGCAAAAGAAGAAGATAGTTGCAATCCTAATACAACACCCCAATTGACGGTCTTTGTAGTACACTAGAAGTGTCTTCAGGTGGTAACAAAAGAGGGTAGTTGCAACCCTAATACAACACTCAAATTGAAGGTTTTGGCTCCACATAATTAGTGTCACCAGATGGAAAGAGAAGAGGGTAGTTGCAACCCCAATACAACACTCCAGTTAAAGGTCATTGCAGCGCTCTAGTAGTGTCTTTAGATGGCAAGGGAAGTGGATAGTACCAACGCTAATATAACACTCCAATTGAAGATCACTACAACACTCTAGTAATGTCTGCAGATGGCAAGAGAAGAGGGTAGTTGCGACCACAATACAACACTGAAATTGAAAATCATAGCAGCACACAAGTAGTCTCCAAAATAGCGAGAGAAGTGGGTAGTTGCAACCCCCAATACAACACATCAATTGAAGGTTTTTGAAACACGATAGTGGTGTCGCCGTATGGAGAGAGAAGAGGGTTGTAGCAACCTAACACAACACTCCAATTGAATGTCGTTGCAGCGCTTTAATAGTGTCGTATGATGGAAAGAGAAGAGGGTAGTTGCAAACCAATTATAACATTCCTATTGAAGGTCTTTGTAGCACTCTAGTTGTGTCTCAAAATGGCAACAGTAGAGATTGGTGCAACCCTAATATAACGCTCCAATTGAATGTCTTTGCAGCACACAGGTAGCGTTTCGAGATGGCCACTGAAGAGAGTAGTTGCAACCGTAATACAACACTCCAATTGATGGTTTTTGCAGCACACAAGTAGTGTCACCAGATGGTAAGAGAAGAGGGTAGTTCCAACCCTAATACAACACTCCAATTGAAGGGCTTTGAAGCACAATTATAGTGTATCCATATGAAAGAGAAGATGTTAGTTGCAACCCTAAAAAAACACTCCAATAGAAGGTCTTTGTAGGACTCTAGTAGTGTCTCCATATGGCAGGGGAAGTGGGTTGTTGCAACCCTAGTAAAACTCACCAATTGAAGGACTTAGCTGCACTCAAGTAATGTATGCAGATGGTAACAGATGAGGGTAGTTGCAACCCCAATACAACACTGTAATGGAATATCTTTACTGCACACTCGTAGTGTCTTCGGATGGCAAGAGAAGGGGGTAGTTGCAACCCAAATAGAACACTTCAATTGAATGTCTTTGCAGCACTCGAGTAGTGTCTCCAGATGACAACATAAAAGGGTAGTTACAACCCTAATACAACACCCCCATTTGAAGGTCTTTACAGCATACTAGTAGTGTCTCTATATGGTAAGAGAATATAGTGGTTGTAACCTTACATCACTCCAATTGAAGGTCTTTGAAGCACTCTACTATTGTCTCCAAACAACGAGAGAGGAGAGTAGTTGCAACCCTAATGTAACACTCCAATTGAAAACCTTCGTAGCACTTTAGTAGTGTCTCCAAATGCCAAAAGAAGAGAGTAGTTGCAACCCTAATACAGCACCTCAATTGAAGTTCTTGGCAGTTAACTAGAAGTGTCTCCAGATGACAAAAGAACATGATAGTTGCAATCCTAATACAACACCCCAATTGACGGTCTTTGCAGTACACTTGAAGTGTCTCCAGATGGCAACAAAAGAGGGTAGTTGCAATCCTAAAACAACACTCAATTTGAAGGTTTTGGCAGCACAAAATTAGTGTCACTAGATGGAAATAGAAGAGGGTAGTTGCAACCCTAATACAACACTCCAGTTGAAGGTCATTTTAGCACTCTAGTAGTGTCTCTAGATGGCAAGGGAAGTGGGTAGTACCAGCGCTAATATAACTCTCCAATTGAAGATCATTACAGCACTCCAGTAATGTCTGCAAATGGCAAGAGAAGAGGGCAGTTGCTACCCCAATACAACACTACAATTGAAAATCATAGCAGCACACTAGTAGTCCCCAAAATGACAAGACAAGACGGTAGTTGTAACCCCAATACAACACTTAAATTGAAGGTTTTTGAAACACAATAGTAGTGTCGCCATATGGAGAGAGAACAGGGTAGTGGCAACCTAATAGAACACTCCAATTGAATGTCCTTGCAGCACTTTAATTGTGTCGTCTGATGGAAGGAGAAGAGGGTAGTTGGAAACCAATTATAACACTCCAAGTGAAGGTCTTTGTAGCACTCTAGTAGTGTCTCCAAATGGCAATAGTAGAGGGCTGGTGCAACCCTAATACAACGCTCCAATTAAAGGTCTTTGCAGCACACTGGTAGCGTCTCGAGAAGGCAACAGAAGACGGTAGTTGCAACCCTAATACAACACTCCAATTGATGGTTTTTGCAGCACACAAGTAGTGTCACCAGATGGTAAGAGAAGAGGGTAGTTGCAACCCTAATACAACACTCCAATTGAACGGCTTTGAAGCCCAATTATAGTGTACCCATATGCAAGAGAAGATGTTAGTTGCAGCCCTAATAAAACACTCCAATTGAAAATCTTTGTAGGACTCTTGTAGTGTCTCCATATGGCAGGGGAAGTGGGTTGTTGCAACCCTAGTAAAACTCGCCAATGGAAGGCTTCGTTGCACTCAAGTAATGTATGCAGATGGTAGGAGATGAGGGTAGTTGTAACCCCAATACAACACTGTAATTGAATATCTTTACTGCACACTCGTAGTGTCTTCAAATGGCAAGAGAAGGGGGTAGATGCAACCCAAAAAGAACACCCCAATTGAAGGTCTTTGCAGCACTCGAGTAGTGTCTCCAGATGACAACATAAAAGGGTAGTTACAACCCTAATACAACACCCAATTAAAGGTCTTTACAGCGCACTAGTAGTGTCTCTATATGGTAAGAGAAAATAGTGGTTGTAACCCTACAACACTCCAATTGAAGGTCTTTGAAGCACTCTAGTGTTGTCCCCAAACGACAAGAGAGGAGAGTAGTTGCAACTCTAATATAACACTGCAATTGAATATCTTCGTAGCACTCTAGTAGTGTCTCCAAATGCCAAAAGAAGAGTGTAGTTGCAACCCTAATACAACACCTCAACTGAAGTTCTTGGCAGCTAACTAGAAGTGTCTCCAGATGGCAAAGATGAGGATAGTTGCAACCCTAATACAACACCTCTATTGACGGTCTTTGCAGTACACTAGAAGTGTCTCCAGATGGCAACAAAAGAGGGTAGTTGCAACCCTAACACAACACTCAAATTGAAGGTTTTGGCAGCACATAATTAGTGTCACCAGATGGAAAGAGAAGAGGGTAGTTGCAACCCTAATACAACACTCCAGTTGAAGGCATTGCAGCACTCTAGTAGCGTCTCTAGATGGCAAGGGAAGTTGGTAGTACCAACGCTAATATAACTCTCCAATTGAAGATCATTATAGCACT
Source organism: Carex parvula (assembly GCA_025461045.1). Taxonomy (NCBI): domain Eukaryota; kingdom Viridiplantae; phylum Streptophyta; class Magnoliopsida; order Poales; family Cyperaceae; genus Carex; species Carex parvula. Next base: position 202,799 of record JAJGRW010001093.1, on the reverse strand, counting down.
CCAGTAATGTCTGCAGATGGCAAGAGAAGAAGGTAGTTGCTACCCCAATACAACACTACCATTGAAAATCATAGCAGCACACTAGTAGTCCCCAAAATGGCAAGAGAAGAGGGTAGTTGCAACCCCAATACTGCACTTCAATTGAAGGTTTTTGAAACACAATAGTAGTGTCGCCGTATGGAGATAGAACAGGGTAGTAGCAACCTAATACAACACTCCAATTGAATGTCGTTGCAGCACTTTAATTGTGTCGTCTGATGGAAAGAGAAGAGGGTAGTTGGAAACCAATTATAACACTCAAAGTGACGGTTTTTGTAGCACTCTAGTAGTGTCTCATAATGGCAACAGTAGAGGGTAGGTGCAACCCTAATACAACGCTCCAATTGAAGGTCTTTGCAGCACACTGGTAGCGTCTCGAGATGGCAACAGAAGAGGGTAGTAGCAACCCAAATACAACACTCCAATTGATGGTTTTTGCAGCACACAAGTACTGTCACCAGATGGTAAGGGAAGATGGTAGTTGCAACCCTAATACAACACTCCAATTGAACGGCTTTGAAGCCCAATTATAGTGTATCCATATGCAAGAGAAGATGTTAGTTGCAACCCTAATAAAACACTCCAATTGAAGATCTTTGTAGGACTCTTGTAGTGTCTCCATATGGCAGGGGAAGTGGGTTGTTGCAACCCTAGTAAAAGTCACCAATTGAAGAACTTCGTTGCACTCAAGTAATGTATGCAGATGGTAAGAGATGAGGGTAGTTGCAACCCCAATACAACACTGTAATTGAATATCTTTACTGCACACTCGTAGTGTCTTCAGATGGCAAGAGAAGGGGGTAGATGCAACCCAAAAAGAACACCCCAATTGAAGGTCTTTCCAGCACTCGAGTAGTGTCTCCAGATGACAACATAAAAGGGTAGTTACAACCCTAATACAACACCCAATTAAAGGTCTTTACAGCGCACTAGTAGTGTCTCTATATGGTAAGAGAAAATAGTGGTTGTAACCCTACAACACTCCAATTGAAGGTCTTTGAAGCACTCTAGTGTTGTCCCCAAACGACAAGAGAGGAGAGTAGTTGCAACCCTAATATAACACTGCAATTGAATATCTTCGTAGCACTCTAGTAGTGTGTCCAAATGCAAAAGAAGAGAGTAGTTGCAACCCTAATACAACACCTCAATTGAAGTTCTTGGCTGCTAACTAGAAGTGTCTCCAGATGGCAAAAGAAGAGGATAGTTGCAACCCTAATACAACACCCCAATTGACGGTCTTTGCAGTACACTAGAAGTGTCTCCAGATGGCAACAAAAGAGGGTAGTTGCAACCCTAATACAACACTCAAATTGAAGGTTTTGGCAGCACATAATTAGTGTTACCAGATGGAAAGAGAAGAGGATAGTTGCAACCCTAATACAACACTCCAGTTGAAGGTCATTGCAGCACTCTAGTAGTGTCTCTAGATGGCAACGGAAGTGGGTAGTACCAATGCTAATATAACTCTCCAATTGAAGATCATTACAGCACTCCAGTAATGTCTGCAGATGGCAAGAGAAGAGGGTAGTTGCTACCCCAATACAACACTACAATTGAAAATCATAGCAGCACACTAGTAGTCCCCACAATGGCAAGAAAAGACGGTAGTTGCAACCCCAATACAACACTTAAATTGAAGGTTTTTGAAACACAATAGTAGTGTCGCCATATGGAGAGAACAGGTAGTAGCAACCTAATACAACACTCCAATTGAATGTCCTTGCAGCACTTTAATTGTGTCGTCTGATGGAAAGAGAAGAGGGTAGTTGGAAACCAATTATAACACTCCAAGTGAAGGTCTTTGTAGCACTCTAGTAGTGTCTCCAAATGGCAACAGTAGAGGGTAGGTGCAACCCTAATACAACGCTCCAATTGAAGGTCTTTGCAGCACACTGGTAGCGTCTCAAGATGGCAACAGAAGAGGGTAGTTGCAACCCAAATACAACACTCCAATTGATGGTTTTTGCAGCACACAAGTAGTGTCACCAGATGGTAAGGGAAGAGGGTAGTTGCAACCCTAATACAACACTCCAATTGAACGGCTTTGAAGCCCAATTATAGTGTATCCATATGCAAGAGAAGATGTTAGTTGCAGTCCTAATAAAACACTCCAATTGAAGATCTTTGTAGGACTCTTGTAGTGTCTCCATATGGCTAGGGAAGTGGGTTGTTGCAATCCTAGTAAAAGTCACCAATTGAAGGACTTCGTTGCACTCAAGTAATGTATGCAGATGGTAAGAGATGAGGGTAGTTGCAACCCCAATACTCCACTGTAATTGAATATCTTTACTGCACACTCGTAGTGTCTTTAGATGGCAAGAGAAGGGGGTAGTTGCAACCCGAAAAGAACACCCCAATTGAAGGTCTTTGCAACACTCGAGTAGTGTCTCTAGATGACAACATAAAAGGGTAGTTACAACCCTAATACAACACCCAATTAAAGGTCTTTACAGCACACTAGTAGTGTCTCTATATGGTAAGAGAAAATAGTGGTTGTAACCCTACAACACTTCAATTGAAGGTGTTTAAAGCACTTTAGTATTGTCTCCAAACGATAAGAGAGGAGAGTAGTTGCAACCCTAATATAACACTTAAATTGAATATCTTCGTAGCACTCTAGTAGTGTGTCCAAATGCAAAAGAAGAGAGTAGTTGCAACCCTAATACAACACCTCAATTGAAGTTCTTGGCTGCTAACTAGAAGTGTCTCCAGATGGCAAAAGAAGAGGATAGTTGTAACCCTAATACAACACCCCAATTGACGGTCTTTGCAGTACACTAGAAGTGTCTCCAGATGGCAACAAAAGAGGGTAGTTGCAACCCTAATACAACACTCAAATTGAAGGTTTTGGCAGCACATAATTAGTGTTACCAGATGGAAAGAGAAGAGGATAGTTGCAACCCTAATACAACACTCCAGTTGAAGGTCATTGCAGCACTCTAGTAGTGTCTCTAGATGGCAACGGAAGTGGGTAGTACCAACGCTAATATAACTCTCCAATTGAAGATCATTACAGCACTCCAGTAATGTCTGCAGATGGCAAAAGAAGAGGGTAGTTGCTACCCCAATACAACACTACAATTGAAAATCATAGCAGCACACTAGTAGTCCCCACAATGGCAAGAAAAGACGGTAGTTGCAACCCCAATACAACACTTAAATTGAAGGTTTTTGAAACACAATAGTAGTGTCGCCATATGGAGAGAGAACAGGGTAGTAGCAACCTAATAGAACACTCCAATTGAATGTCCTTGCAGCACTTTAATTGTGTCGTCTGATGGAAGGAGAAGAGGGTAGTTGGAAACCAATTATAACACTCCAAGTGAAGGTCTTTGTAGCACTCTAGTAGTGTCTCCAAATGGCAACAGTAGAGGGTAGGTGGAACCCTAATACAACACGTGAAGCAGGCGCACCCTAAACCAAACAACCAGTGGTGCGGGCCGTTGAATTTATAAGAAATGAGACGCGGACAAGGGGACGCACCATGTCAGCTCTTTCTTCTTCCCTGTCCTTACGCTAGGAGCTAATCTTGAACCACAGAATTTGATAGAGAGGAAGGGAATTAAAATCTGAGCTCTCCTAGAGCCGATAAGACACTGCTTCCTCTACTCTCATCTTCTCGACCTCGCGAAAGAAGATCTCTCGTTAAGTCGAATTTTGGCCAAAAAGTAGTGAGATACAAAATGCAAATAGGCTGGTTCAAGCAAAATTGAAACTTTGGAGCTCGAAGGAATGTCTCCGTCACCAAGACGACACAAAGGGAAGTGTTAATTTGACAAGGGAAGTTCAAATTGAATTGACACACAAGAGAGATAGGGTTCGAGTTGGATATAACCTGGACTCGCCAAATTGGCTACTGGGAAGGTGTATTGCATCCGCGAACACATTAAGGAGCATGTTGCGATACTTTCTGTCCTTCTCTTACTGACTAAGGCACAGGTATCGAGGCAAACACATTTTTAGTCTCGGTGTACCGCCGATACATCATAAAATAGCTTATACAACTATTGAAAGGTTGGAACAACTGCTGGAAGCAACCAAAAGAGGAAATTCTTCTCCAAGTGCATTGGAGGGCGTGAATTAATATTTCCCTCTAGAAGTCATGAAATCAAAGGCTAAGAAGCAATGTAAAATTGTGGTGAGCAGAAATGTTTTGTTTAACGAAAATACAAGTTGGCAGTGGAAAGAAACAGTATAAGGAGTAGAGATTGTAGAACCAGCAGAAGATGATGTAGAAGGCATTGAAACTGTGCAACAACTGATCAATCCAGACAGATTAGACATCAATCATTCATAACAGCCCCCAGTTCAGGTTTAAACAACAACAGTTCTGATCCTGATTTGCCTCCAGACAGACCTGACAGAAACCAAAATCCTAACCCTAATACACCAACATGACACACCCATAAGAAAAAATGAAATATGTGCAGGAATTGTATGATGAAATGAAAAAGGAGGAATGGCAGCAATCATACTTACAAAGGCATTGGTACGAGGTAAATTTGAGCTATTCTGAGCAGCACTTGGAGTAACCAATTTTGAATTAAGGGGTAGTGTTCAGAATTAATTCTAAATTGGTTCTAGAAAATCTGCAGAAATTAAGTTGGTTAGAAAGCAGTTTTCTGACGTGTAAAACTGCTATGAGTGCTGCAAGTTATTTTTAGTATAGTTGTTATTTTTAGCATATGTTCTGTAGTGGATAGCTATTAGTGGGTAGTTATTTTAGAGAACGTGTAGAAATATTGTAGAACTTTGTAATTGAGTAAGCGTATGAAAGAGGTTTGCTTCTATTCTGAAAAACATGCTCTCCGTTTCTAAAAATACTGGCACAGCAGCACAGTATTATGTTTTTATCTGTTTTGGTTGATTTAACTGTCAATTAGTGTTATGTCCCAAGTTCATCTGAGACTCTACACTTAGAATTGGGATTCTGACCGCTCAATTACAAAGACAGCAGCTTGACATTGAGATGCTCGATTTGGGTAATTGGATGGAAAAGAGAGTAGAGAGAAAAGATACAGAGAAGTTGGAAGGAGTAGAGAGTCAACTCAGCATCGGTCAGGTCCGATTTGAGTTTCACCCAAGTCTCGCGCACATGCGATTTTTTCATCAAAACTCGGTTAAATAGTGTTTGACTCGGCCGAGTTATTCGATTTTCAGTCCGAGTCATTTTGAGTTAGGCAGAGTCAAGCCCGAGTCAGACCGAGTCCGGCCAAGTCTTTTGGTTATTTTATGTTTTTTTACTGTCAGTTGTTATCTATGACTTCAAATCACAAAAAAAAAAATCAAATTATACAAACAAAATTTGAACTAGAAAAAAACTTAACACATACCTTGTCAAGATATTCCTACACTAAATTTATATCGCCAATGTAATCTTAGTTTTCTATGCATAAATTATAGCTAGCTTGTATAGAATGTGTGTTGTATTTGTAATGCTTATATTATATTATATAATTAGTGGACTATTTGAGTATAATCTTTTGTCTACATAGTTTTCTTACAAATTATTTTTTAACCAGTTTTTTCTTATATTTTGGTTACAAAATAAGTTTCTGCCAAAAAAATCTGAGTTCCCGATCTGATTCTTTTGATTCTGGCTGATTCATCCGATTTCGATTCCACGATCAAGTATTCGATTCCGATTCTGATTCCGAATTTCAGAACCATGATCAAAACCCAACACAGCATACAAGATTTGGCATCTCCTCAAATCAAGTTTATTTTATTTACTCAAAAAAGTCAATTGTTTTGTGGTCATTTTAAAAAATTATGTAATGCAAGTACACATATCCTTTGACATGCACTATTATTTAGAATACAAAAAGAAGAAACTAAATGCTCAATATTAAGTTTTTATCCTTCTAAAAAAGTTACATTCGTAGAAATGTATAATCTTTTATCGTTAGAATCATAGCATTTATATTCCTTTTTTTGTGATGAATAACCCAAGAAAATGGCCTTAATAGATGTATAATCCAACTTGTCTTGTTTATTTTGATGTACATAACATGTACAACCAAATACTTTCAAATGCTCAATATTAAGTTTTCTTTGATAAAGAATTTCTAATGGGCTTTTATAATCCAAATTAACACTTGGCAATCTATTTATCAAATATGTTGCGGTGAGAACGGCATCCGACCAATAAGTTTTTGGTATATTATTTTGAAATAAAAGTACTCGAGTCATTTCAAGCAAGTGTCTATTTTTCCTTTCGGAAACCCCGTTTTGTTGGGGTGTATAAACACATGTTGTTTGATGTAAAATTCCCTTTTCTTTAAACAAGTTTGAGAAATTTTGGTTTATAAATTCCGTTCCATTATCGGATCTAAAGTTTTAATTTTTGCTTCATATTGGTTTTCTATGAAGTAATAAAAATCTAGAAATTGTGAGAATACTTCACCTTTATTTCTTAGTAAATATAACCAAGTTGTTTTAGAAAAATCATCAATAAAAATAACAAAATATTTGTATCCATTAAACGAATTAATTGGGGCGGGACCCCATACATCCGAATGAACCAAATCAAAAGGTTTTTCACTTTTACAACTTGATAAATTAAAAGGTAATCTAGTATGTTTTCCTAGCTTACATGTCTCACAACTACTATTATCTAATTTTGAAAAATTAAAAAGACTCTTTAAAATTTTGTCGTAAGGATGTCCAATTTTTCTATGCCAAAGTATGCTTAATTCTTCATTTTTGGTAGTGTTGAGGTTGAATTTTTTTTCATTCAAAAAATAAAGCCCATTTTCTAGAAATCCTTCACCAATCATAACCTTGGTTATCCGATCCTGAAAAATCACAGTTTTTGTCAAAAAAATGAGTTCACAATTCAACTCTTTTGTGATTTTACTAATGGATAATATATTTGATGAGCAATCTTTTATATACAAGACATTTTGAATTATTTTTGAGAAAATAATTATTGAGCCTTCTCCAAGAATTTCCATTTTATCACCATTTACAACCGTAACAAATTGTTTGGTTTAATATTTTCTAAATGAGGTCAATAAATTTATGTTACCCGTCATATGGTCAGTTGCACCCGATCCAATATCCATCTAGAATTTTTTGGAAAAAAAAAGATAAATTTGAGATGTAAATCATACCAGAGGTTTTTGTATTTTCTTGTTTTTGATTCATTAGAACAGTGAGCTGTTGGAGCAACAGCCGCATAGGATCCGGATTGGAGGAACCAGCGATATCTCTAGGACCCGGGTTAGACTCAACCCATTCAGTCCTTCCGCTCCCTTCTTTGGTTTCCGCCAAAAATCCCTTCTTCTTCTCAAAAACACCGTAGCCGCCTCTGTTCCGATCTCCTCCCTTCTTGTGCCACTTTGGTCGGAGATGAGGGTGGAGAAACCAACAAGCCTCCTTGCGATGCCCCTCTCTCTTACATTATTCACACTTCTTGACTGTTTGGTCTCCCCTCACCTCTGCCCGATAACTAGGGTTAGGGTTCGGTCTGGCAACAGCGGCTATAAATCCCTTTGGTTCTGAGTTTTCTGGTGGCTGAGACCCCATTACCTCTCTTCTTGTTTCTTCTCCTTGTATCATTGAAGCCACTTCATCCGGAGATGGAAGTTCGGCTAGGAGAAGAATTTGAGACCTTACGACCTCATAGGTCGAGTCGAGGCAGGCTAGGAATTGAAAGACCTCATCTTGCTCCTCTCATTTTTGGATTTCAGCAAGGTCAGTGGTAGGGGGTCGATAAACCTGAATTTCATCTTTTTTCTTTTGGAGAAATCCAAATAGATCCATGGCTGGTTGACCATTTTTTTGTTTTGCTTGTTGCATTTCTCTTTGAATTTGGTAAATATGAGCATAATTTTTCTTGTGGCCATATAGCTTTTCGGCTCTTTGCCAAATTTCTAATGCGGTATCTTTGTATGAAAGCAAGTTGGATAACTGTGGTTCCATTGTTGCGAGTGACCAAGTGAACACGGTATGATCGCTTACTTTCTATTTTGCTAGTGCCTTTTTTCGAGTTCAGTTGGGGGCTCTGATTGCTTGAGAGCCTTGTCCTTTGGGTTTATGTGATCGCTCTTTTCTCGGTCGCTTAAGGCGAAGATAACTTGTCTTGCCCACACGTGGTAGTTTCTACCATTGAGCATCACACGTGTGAGTTTTTCATGGTTTTGAGCCATTGCGATTTTTTGGTGCTGTTTACAGTTTTTCTGAATTTTTCTGGCAGAAAAACAGCACTACTGGTATGCTGGTTTTTTCTGGTAAGATCAGGGCTGATTTGAGTTTTTTTGGTTTGCAGTTGCTGGTACTACTGTTGGGTTATTTTCTCTGCCTTGAGTCCGGTTTTAATCATGCTCTGATACCATGTAGAATTTACGAATCTGAGATAGAGAGTTTGAATGAGAAAAATAGATATTTCATTCTTCTGTTTTTTATGTTACAGTGAGCTATTTTAAGCTGAAACTAAGTGAAAAAAAAGAATAACGGTTGTCTACTGTTGCCTAGTTGTCTATCTGACCCTATACAAAAGTACAAACGGTAACTTTACATAACACTGTATATAAAGATTGAGTTGCTTTTATTTATAAACAACAACTCTCTTTTTTGTATACCTAAACCCTATGATGGATATCCAAAAAGGGTCTGAGGGTTATTGGATCCGATTAGTCCTTTTTCTCAACACACTATTATTTAGAATACAAAAAGAAGAAACTAAATGCTCTTTCGTTATTTCCAGATATTGTCCTGATTAGTCGACACTCTTGCTGTAGAAGTACTCGACTCAGTAAACAATCCTTCCTAGTACCATTCCAGCCAAAACTATTGCTCCAAACCATTTGCTTGTTTTAAATCTGCAAAAAAATTTAAAACACAAATTAACCTGTAGCTTAACATTGAATTTTATGGACAATTTTACTTGTTGGTTATTCAGTACAGCATTTATGGTAACTGTCTCAGTTCAAATTTTGACAGTTTTGCACTCTGTAATGAGTGGTGTTTTGTTTACTTATAAGATGGTTAGAAATTAAAAAAATGTTCTGATTATCACGAATCTGAGATTTTAATTTGATGATATTCAATTTGATGAGATCTTAATCTGAGACCTTGGAAAAATACCAAATTGTTATGATGCATTCTAAATTAATCATTATAATTAAAATGGTTTGGTTCAACCTTTTTATGAATATAAAAATTCTTCTGAAAGTGTTTGGAAGTAATATTTCTGGCCTAAACCCTAGAAAACAGGCAAAGGAACTTATCATATTTCATAAGAATATAAAAAATAGCTGATACTCTGGTACTTACTTCATAAAACAATCAAAACCATTTGACAAATCAACTGAGAATATCTGCCATAATAGGTGTCCAAATGCAGGAATCATAGATAAGTAGAAGGGCCAACCTAACAAAAAGAAAAATAAAATCAGTTGAAATAAATTTCACAACAAAAGTTAACAAATTCAGTATGTAAATGCACCACTCGCTAAATAGATCGATTTTAAGAGCTTAAATTTAACATTTAAAGCCAATCTTATTATCTTGCAATTAAGCTCACAAATATACCCATATGAGCATTGTAGCCAGCAAACATCAAGCTTCCAATGCAAATGGTTGCAAATCCAAGGAGCCAAGTCCTTGTCGAGTCTCCAAACAACAATGCTATGGATTTAACTCCGGCTTCCTCGTCTTCATTTTTATCCTATTTTTTAATGAAAAAATAGAAAATTGGCTTCAAATTAATATTGAAATCTGCCAATTGACTATATGTCAGTACAGTATTGGAGCTCTGTTTTGGATGTTCTTTTTTCTGTCAAATAACTATGTAATATTCATGATAGCAAATTTACCAATATTGTTACAGACATGTGTGAAATTAATTAGTAATTAAGAAGTAATAGGTTTATCTATCATCTTCTTGGCACAAGAATCCTGGTAAAATTATCGTAAATTAAGCATAAAAGTTGAAACAGTTTGTAATGTGAAATAACAGGTATGGGCTATGCCATAAGAACAAATTCAAGTTGTGGAGTGTGATATACAAAAATCAAATTAATAATTATACCTGATGTGCATATATTGTCTCATATACCATTGTCCAGCATATACCAGCAATGTGTACTGGGAGGAAAATGCGAACATCATTCAAATTTCCTTTCACGGCTGCCCAGCCGAGTGTAGCACCCCAGCTCTGGATTAGACCAAGAAAAGCTGGAGTCTGTAATATTCAACCCAGTTAATTGAAGTCATTCTATATTTTCATTTAGTTAGAAAAATTGAAAGAAACCAAATAATTGCACTAGGTCAAAACATACCCAGTAAGTCACTCTCTTCATAAGAGGATAAGCAAGCCACAATACTTGTTCCACTGCTGCTAGCGCAATACTATTTTACCAGTAGTAAAAAGATTTCAGTGGTCTAGAAAGGATCGATTCGATGTGCCATTTAATATGACATAATAATTTTACAATAATACTTTCTTTATCATACCATAATTTGTTGAGTTGTAGCACAAGCGGTAAAAGCAAAGAGATAATGAATGCCCAAAACAACCACCCTTGAACCAGTGTGATCTCACCAGATACCAGTGGTCTAGTCTTGCAACGCTCGACCTGAGATATAGATTGAGAGAGACAACAGTGGCCAATAACTTATCAGAGACAGGGGGTGAGCCAGGGCTGTATATAATATATAAAGGGACAAAAAAAAAGAAAAAACTATATATAAAACATTTTTCACCAGTAAACCTAGGACTGTACTACAATATCACAAATTGTGCAGAAAAGCACTGTGTTGCTATGTTTAGTGGATGACTTCTTCCTCAGGAGTCAGGAGTCAAGATAGCTAGGTTGAATTCCCAGTGACTTTTAAAAGGCAAAAATGAACAGGAGATTGGCTGTTGGGTTTTTATTATTTTTAAAAATTAATAAGTTGGCAATCTATATAACAATAATGACAAATAAATACAACAATATGTTTTAGGAAAACATACAGTTTTTTAAGATATATTAAACTTACCTTTCTGTCATAGTTTATATCAGCGAGGTCATTCGAAACGCAACCGGAAGCAAATATTAGGAAAGACATCAAGTAATACAGTCCGAATAATTTGAAATCAGGAAGCGTTCCAGGTTTTGTTGCCAGCATAATTGACCTGTCATTGGTAGTATATATGCACATCTTTATCAATAAAGTGAAAACTTCTTCCAACAAAAGCAACAAAAAAGGGAACCAAAAAGAAAAGTCTTGTCTACATAGTTTACATGTTGCAACTTTGCAAATACATAAATTGCATTAAATTTTTTCATTTGTGTACTTGTAATGTTCCTTAAATCATACTTAACACCTAATTAACTAGCTCTGCTCATATGTAGGACATGCAAAATATTATCTTTCACTACTAATTTTTCATAAAATTAATGTATAGAGCACAGTTGTAATTTTATATCTACCAAAAAGCAGGCCAGGAATGCAGTCGAACCGCCAGCCCGTAAGTGTCTATGCGACCTAGTTTAACATACGGCCTGAGCTTCATCAGCAAATTCTCATTCACCGATGATATTTCAGCACTGGCCTTGCAGACAAACAATTTGTCTCTAAGCAACAAAGGAGACAAAGATGGACCTGGCTTAAGCACAAGAAGAAACTTTTGTTGCAAAGGCTGTGCATGCGTCCTACGAAGACTCGCTCGGTTTTCAACGTAGTCACGGTTAAAGTTACCACGTCGTGCGTCATATGGTACGGTGACTGAGGTACGTAAGACTTGCATTTCTTGAGAGGGAGGAGATATAGAGAGAGGTACAGAGAAACAGAGACACAGAGAGAGGCTGTTGGTTAACATGAAATTTTGTATTTATAGATGCTGAAGAATTTTCTTTTTGGTCGTATAATGGGTGCTCTTTTGAAAAATAAAGGAAAACGCTGTTGGAGTTTGTAATTCTTTTTGATGTGACATATTCAAATTAACTGCGTGTAATGACAAGGAAAAAGTCATAAATATTCGATCCTATCCTATTTTGCTTTTTTTAAGGTAGGAAATTATAAAGTTTGACTTATCTAACAGTAAATTTGACAACTTACCAAGTATATATCATAATTTACTAGTTAAACTATTCTTTTTATCTCTCTAGCTAGAATTTGAGACTTTGACTTCCACATTTTATGTTTTCAAAAAGTTAAACACCCATTATTGCAAGCCGAATTTGACTTTGACTTCACATGTTATTTTCACTTTGACTTCCTTTCCTTAGAATTTGAGACTTAATTTGACTTTCTACTTTGACTTCACCAGTTATAGCAATGCCCAAAGTTTCCTACCTACAAATTCTGAATAATAATAGCGCACACACACGAACCGATTTAGTACTTTCTTCGGACAAAAAAAAAAAGCGAAATAAATTTAATTAATTAATCGGATTCAAATTCCTTAACTAATTTAGTACTAGATGAAAATAATATTCTAATTAACTTATAATTTTCAATATTTCGACTTATAATTTCCAATGCTCAAACTTTTAATTTTAATTATCAATAAGAATTCAAGGATTTATTCTAATTTTAACCCGAAATTTAATCCTAATTACGAATTATAATTTCAGAGAGACAAATAAAATTCTAAGAAATTCAGGACCTATAGATTCCTATAAAATTTTAAATTTCAGAAGCATTGCAATTAATTCATTTCTGAAAAAATCAGTTTCACGTATTCGTTCCGTTTCATGTCACGTTAATAAAATCAGTGCCATAATATAACAGAAGAAATCCACCGCACTTATTTTAGTCTTAAATTAACATAAAAAATAAGTTTCTAGTAGCTTTTTTATGTATAACCTTTCATATATGCAATTACACAGTATTTACATTTTATTTATATAATAAAAAGACTAGTTATTTTATTGGATACATTTATTTCTTTGTACTTTCCCGAGTTAAAAAATAAAGAAACTTTTGGCATTCATTCCTGCTTGCTATATATTTTTTATTCTCGAACTATAAAGTAATTCTTTTAATATTTCTATCTTGCGATTCAGATTTGACACTTATCAGACTACGGGTCATGCGCTACCACGAATACGGCGCCTACACAATTTCTGTTATGCGCATAACTTGAAATTGTGCGCTTACCACGAATACGGCGCCTATGTTCCTTCAGTTATGCGCTTCCACGAATCAACAGCGCATAATTGGATCACGCGCTACCACGAATACGGTGTCTACGCAATTTTTGTTATGCGCTTCCACGAATTAACGACTCCTACATAACAGAAATTACGCGTTTACCACGAATACAACGCCTACATGACCCCGGTCATGCGCTACTACAAAAGACAATGCCTACATGACCGGTCAAGTTTCCAAGTTCAATGTTCAATCAATACATTACCACGGTCATGCACTACCACAAAAGACAGCGCTTATATGACCGGTCAAGTTTCCAAGTTCAATGTTCAATCAATACATTACCACGGTCATGCGCTACCACAAAAAGACAGCGTCTACATGACTGGTCAAGTATCCATATCAATAAAAAAGGAGACAAAAATGAGTAACATCGGGGAAGAAGCAAAATGAGAAAAGAAAGAGAATAAGTGGGTGTTAGGTGGATCGATCGTGTGTACGACATGTGTCCCCACACTCAAAATTTTACAAAAGATTCATTAATAATTTCATTAGAAGGGAAAAATGGTCCGGTTGGTGAAGTTGGGATAATTGATAGTTCTAGTAATGACATGTGTCCCTCCCAACATTCATAATTTTAACAAAAGGTTCATTTAATATTTCATCTTATTTATTGGTTAGAAAATTTACACTAAACCCCTCATATTATTAGAAATGAATTCACTTTAAAATAATATGTATTCAACTAATATGACGTTACAATAACTTTTACAATTACTCCAAGCTAGAAAAAATAATTTACATGTACAGTTAAGTTACTTAACATTTATTATTATAATTTAAAAAATCCAAATTGTTATTTTAAACACACTTTACTTCAAGTCAACTAAAATTTTCATATATTCTTAAATTAGGATGTTACACAAATATAATGGTCCAACCATTTTTACTTGTAGAGAAAACTTACAGGCCAGCCCTTGCCAACCTATCTAAGGAGAGAAATGTCTTCAGTCAAATATTCCAACAAGTTAAGATCACAATCGTTGACAAACTACAAAAGATCTTGACTTGTTCATGCATTGCCAAAAAATGAAAAACGCACCATAACTAACAACAAGTGTGCTGAATAGTTGCATTAATTGACCAGAGGTCAATGGAAGAAATTTCATAGTAGAAAATTTTCACTAGCTCGCTCATCTTGTCTTGTACTGAAGCTACTCGAACCCTGGAAGAGAGCAAGGATGGTAGTAAGTAATCTCTCTCTTTCTTAATTAATAGCTGGTGTATATACTTTTTTGTTCAAAAAAAAGTATTAAAACTTTAATTGACATTATAATTCAAAAAAACTCGAACCAGTATCTTTGAATTTGCTCCTAATTAACTAATTAAGTGGCAAGCTGAAATTTTCTTTCATTAGTAATTAAATTTAAAATTACAAATCTACTTTGTCATTTCCGGACTCAGCCCGGGAGTATTACAGCCAAAGCCTCCATCACGCAACCCCGGCAGGTCTTACACTAGACCAAAGTGCAATATGTATTATAGAACAAATTGTCCTCCTGAAGCAAATTAAGCCCTTGAATTTTAGACTTTGACTGGCAAATTAAGCAAATTATAGCACAGCCGTAGTTATAGCAAGCCGATTTTCACTTTGACTTCCGTTTCTTAGAACTTTTAGACTTAATTTGACTTCTACATTGTATTTTTCAAAAAAGTTAAACACCTCGATCCTTTTTCTGTTTTCCTAACCATTCCAGAAATTCAATTTCTCGTGGGACCCGCCGAGAATAAGTCATACGGATAACACCTGTCAATGTTTTGGACAAGCTCCAGTACCAAATCCTACCTCCAAATTCTGAATAATAATAGCGCACACACCAACCGATTTAGCACTTTCTTCGGACCAAAAAAAAAATAGCGAAATAAATTTAAATAATTAATCCGATTCAAATTCATTAACTAATTTAATACTAGATGAAAATAATGTTCTAATTAACTTATAATTTTCACTGCTCTAACTTTTAATTCTAATTATCATAAGAATTCAAGGATTTATTCTAATTTTAATCTGAAATTTAATCCTAATTATGAATTATACACAACAGCAGATCAGGCTTTCTGTGACCGGTTTTCTGGTCGCAGAAAGTCGAGGCGCCGGTCGCAGATACTTAAACCGGTCGCTGAAAGCATTGTCGTAGATACTCTTCTGATGACGTCACCGGTCGCTGAATGACGTCACCCGGTCGCTGATACTTTTTTTGCGACCACTTTTTTTTTGTCGCTGTTATTTTTTTCTGACGTCAGCAAAAGGTATATGTGTCCAACGAAAATGGTCGCTGATAGTCACACCCGGTCGCAGATACCCAAATTATCAGAGACCAATATCAACGGTCTCTGAAACCCCAAAACGGTCGCTCATAGTTTTTTTCCGAGACCAAAAAAACGGTCGCTGATACTTAAAACCGGTCGCAGATAGTCTTCTGTCAGGTTTTTGAAAATTTTTTTTATTTAAATTTGCACAATTTAATAATTGGTACGACACGTACCAACATATAAATAAACATCAAACATAAACATACAAATAAACATCAAACATCAACATCGAAATGTCAAGTAATACAAATATAAATGTCGAAATGTCAAACATAAACATCGAAATGTCAAGGCATACAAACATAAATGTCGAATAAACAGATAATCTAAATGTCAAGTACCATCTAAACCAGAAATGTCAACACAAAGATCTGAACAAGATATAAATACCTAAACTAAGCAGTACCATCACCGCCAACATCCGACCCCTGCCCCTTGTCATCATCGCCGTCATCATCCTCGTCATCCTGAGGAGCGGGGATCGAGGCCTGCTGCGAGCCTGAACCTCCCTGTGAGATTGTAAGAAAGTAGTTTAGATAATTAGGATTTAGAGTTTAGGGTTCACAATTAAAACATACTGAAATATCGAAATTCGTACCTGAGAAGCTCTGAAAGCTAAGTTAATCTGCTCGGTGATCTTGGACATAAACCGATCCTCCATCCTATCAAGTACCCGAGAAGATATCATATCGATATACTCTTCTGTGAGATGCGGAGCCGGCGGCATAGAAGAATATGACTGTGAAGAATGCGACTGAGCACTGCTAGACCCACTGGAGCGAAACATGTCTCTCGTCTTGCCTGAAACATTAAAAATAAGACAATTAGTATTATCTTACAAAACTAAAAATAAATTTAAAATTGAAGTGACTTTTTATTTTACCTAGAGCACCGAGACAATAGTTATCACCGTGGGCATTCTGATCAGATATTCCCGTAGAGTACCAGACGTTGCCGTCGTATGTGGACCATGTGTCTCTATCCTCTCCATACTTCTGCACCATAGCTCTCTCATATGCTTCCTGCAAATTTTGTAAAATATAACAAGAATGTTATGTACAACAAGAACCATGATATTTTATAAAACGATTCAAAAGTATCATTACCTGTGCGTTTTTTGCCTTGCCGGAAATGTATTCCCCAGTCTTTTTTTTCGTATGGGTAGGCTGGAACAGCTGATCGGACCATCTGAGTTCGCACCCTTGTTCTTGCTCCTGTTAAGAATTTGAAAGACAATTTCATCTAAAAAAAGATTATCCTGTTAAGATATTGATTTGGAGGCAACCTGTTCTCTTTCGGTAGCCACTTCTTCACGGCCGATATAATGCGATTGAATCCCTCCTTGGTTATGCCGCAATCGGCTTTAAAGCTAAGGAGTTCGGTAACACATGCAAGGACAGTATGTTCCTTATCACAACCATCCCATAACGGCTCATCTACCGCTTTCATCATGTTATAAAACTCTTGAGCTTGTTGATTCGGGGGTTCGTCCACAGTCCATTCAAAAGAAAGACCTCCAGCATCAAGAAGCATGTCCACCATAGCATTTGGCGACTCCACCTTGGGTTGGCTTTGTTCGGGTTGGCTCTGTTCCACTTGGCTATATTCCACACCATGCATGAACCACTTCTCATAAAAAAGTCGGAACCCCGATTTCATCAGGTGTTTTTCGATAGTTTCCTTATCCAACCATCTGGTACACCCACACTTGGCACATGGACACTTAATGCGATCACCACTAATTATATTTTCTTGAATACCGAATGCATATTCAAAAAAACTCTCAACACCCTTAACAAATGTGGGATTCATTCGCTTGTTCACGTAACGAGGACCGTACATCCAACTACGATCACCCTCCATTTCTCCTAATCATGACATACACATTTATAATTAAGACATTGTATAAACATGACCTAAATGCAACAATTAATAGATGACATTCTTGATTACTTAGGTGACAGGACTCAAATCCTAACTACATCTTAGTTCATTCAATTTAAAAGAACAACAAATTCTATTACTTCTAGCATTCAAACGAAAATTTTGACTCAAACAAACAAAAAGTCCAGATCTATACTTTAGACCCTCCAGATATCATCAGTTGATAACGGACCCTCTAAAGCAAGTCATGGAAGAAATTCACAATTAATTGTTGCATCATCCATGCAACAGGACTTGTATACAGCCATACAAGCGGCATCTACACTACATAAGCTATGAATTTAAACATACGTACCAGAGAGAGAGAGATGACGCTTCCCTTGCCTTGCCTTGCCTTGATTAGTTCTAAATAAAATGAAATGCACACGAGGTCAAAACTATACTTAAAGTAATGGCTGCTTACTCTTTTGACACTTCAATGAAATAATGACATTAAATTTTCATAAGTCCAAACTCATTACTCTTTTGGGGCTTACACAGGGCCGGTGTACAATCCTATCTCACTCTTTGAATGCTATATCTCAGTAGTGAAGAAATGTATGTGGATCTAGTATTTAAGAAAAATTCGACAGCATTTCCCCTTAGTTCCCCGAGTACGCGTTAGAAACACATTATGTTGGACATGTAATTCAATACGTACTCGTAGGAGAAAAAATAAGAGAAAATGATACCAAATTTTTCTTAAATACTAGACCCATACATTTCTTCACATCCTAGATGAGACAAAGCATTCAAAGAGCAGTCTCAAAACGGGGACTATTCAAAATTAATCTCTATCAGATTAATTTTGAACGGGTATAAACCAATGCATACTAAATGTTCCAGTTTACTAATATAATTAACCAACATAGAATTAAGAACTAACAAACTGTAGTACATAAGCAATGATATAATTAACTTTCATAGAAATAAGTAAGAGAGAAAACTTGCCTGATTACAAGCAATTACTCCCTTGAAGATCGAGCTTTCTCCTCTCCTTCTTTCCTCCCAAATTTAAACTATCTTCTTCTACAACTCCTAAAACTAATTACCAAATCACTTAATCAACCCAATTATTCAACCCAATTAATCAATCAATCATAACTAACCAATTCAAAGAAATCACATTATTAAGAGTCCATAATATTTTTTTTTTTGTATTAGGGACAGTAAAGTGACAAGACAAACGTAGTGTATATAAACTCTAGCCCTGAAATGATATATCTTTAGCACATGATGTCAACAAAAGATCACTTCTTTCAAATCACATTTCAGAGTTCCAAAAAATTAAACAAAGGAAAGAGAAATGGAAGGAAATTAATGCAGATTCTATTTTTACATATACTTTGAAAAAAATAAAACAATCTAGAGAAATTTATAAATACACACAGACTAGCAGCTACCTCTCTTAGAGTGAAGTAAAATAATTAATATTGCCCCCTAAACAGTTGCCTTCTTTGCTACTCTTAGAGTATATCTATATGCTTCTGATCATCTAGCTACAAGTTTCCATATAGCATGCAGCTGGCCAAACTTTACCTAATTAATGAAAGTGATCAAAGCAAACATTAATAATTTTCTAAGGCAATTAATACACTACCAAAAAAAGGCTCAAAGCAAGAATTTTTATATTTGCAAAAATTAAAATCATAAAGAGTTAAATTAATCAAAAAATAACAATCCGACAACTACTAACAGATACATTGGCCTAGAGAATTGGACAAATGCCATATGAATTTTGGTTAACTTAAGCCACTGAAAAAATCCCAAAACAATACTGTAATGCAACTTTTTAATTACGGAGCAGTTTTTTTTATTTATTTCCTTATTGCCCCAAGTGGAAAATGCCAAAGAGGCAACCAGCACATTCACAAGCCTCACTGTACCACTGGTACAGTGACAGAAGGCAGCAGCAAATCACTGTACCGGCACTGGTACAGTGACATTCACAAGCCTCACATTCACAGGCCTCACTGTACCCGCACCATCAACAAAATGGCATAAGCCGAAATCAAGGCAGAGCCACAAGAAAAGAAGGAAACGACACTGGTTTTTTTTTTCATTCACTACTAGAATATGAGTTTATTGCATGGTAAGGAAAATGGCTTGTTGCAAGGAAATACGCTTGCAACAAGCCCAAAAATACTTGTTGCAAGGGGATACCCTTGCAACTCTGCCCTTGCAACAAGCTTCCTTGCAACTACTAAGTATTTGCATGAGCAACCATGCAACAAGTTTTTTCTGACTTGTTGCAAGGAAATACGCTTGCAACAACTAACCATGCAACTACTTTTACATCTGACCCCGTTCGGAGTATTTGCAAGGGGAGACAGCGTGAGACCCATCTGATTATTTGCAAGTGGAGAGAACGTGGGTCAACTTGACTATTCGCAAGACTAGGGAACGTGGGTCCTACCTGACTATATGCAAGGCTAACACACATGGGCCCCACCTGACTATTTGCAAGGCTATCATTAATATTTTTTGCATGCTCTATAGTTCTTAATATTTGCATGTACAAATAATTATGACCATAATATTTACAATATATAGCATGCTCTAATTCTACAATCCTCCCTCCTCCCTGTACCAATCTGGTACCAACCCAATAATCTATTACATTTCTCATTGAACCAAATAGTATAAAACATTGAAATATAGAGATAAAACATGTAATAAGCATTAATCAAAATAGTATAATCATCATACATTATCAAAATACCAAAAAACATTACAACAAAAGTGCTAAAGGAAACTTCTATATACCCAAAATATGCCCTAATTCAAGACAACAAACAAAATAATATTTAGAATAGACAAAAATTGCAAAAATATTTTTACGGGAACGATGCAGTCACTCTTTCTTTTCTCTTGCTATGTTGTCCTCACTGCAATACAAATGAGAAATGAGTTAGTTTGTTTTGGAGAGTTTGGAGTATTGTTGATTATTGGATACTTGTATATCAAGTGAGGGTTTAACAGTACCACCAGTTTTGAAGAATCTATCATCAGTGAATGATTCCTTAGTAGCCTAAAGCCAAAACATACAAAGATTAAAATACTACAACACTAAAACAATAGCCTAATCAGAACAGATGAGATTTCATTATTTTACCCTTTCTATTAAGAGTATGGTTGTGCTCTTTACTGATTTCTAATATCATAAACTTATAATCAATCTACCTCAAGGGGTTAATGCTTAAATGAGGACTTAAATCAGGCTTAACTGCATAGAAGGGCTTATTGGGGCTGATTTGCAGAAGCAAGAAACTCAGGATATCATACTTGCCATAAAAAATAAAATTTGTAACTTACTGTTTCCTTTTTCCAGTATTCCTTAAACAGGGTTGGTTTATTGGGGCTGATTTGCAGAAGCAAGAAACCCATGCTATGTCTTTTTCTCTGTGGAGTGTGATTAACATTAGAATGACATATCTAAGCAAATGTTTTCAGGTCTTATTATGCAATTATGTAACAATTGTCTGTAACTTCAAAGTTCAAAAACTACAAAGTTGAAAAACTAGACTAGGAGAAAGTAAGGCAAAAATATACAGCTTCTAAAAAACAATGAACTAAGCTAAAGCTTGGCATTAAAAGTAAGTTACCTTTGAAGTTGCATCATTGACAAATTTCTCAACCTATACAAGTACATACATGCAGATATTAGAAAAGTACTCCTAGTATACTATTAATTCTGCTTTATGTTAACACTAAATCTTACTGAATGGGACGACGAAGTGGTCGAAGATGAAACCCTAAACCTGGCTGAGCGGGGCGAGGTAAATCGGGTGAGTGACTAAACCCTTAACAATCAAGCCTGAAAAGTAACATAAGACAATATATAACAACTTAGAACAATTTAAATTCACCTTCAAATACAGTTATGGAACTTAGAACAATTTATACAATGAAACATGTTGCTGTGTGGAGTAATAAGGGGTACCTAATATTTTTCCTTTTACATATTATGCTGCTGTGTGGAGTTTAGCATTTGATACATTGTTTTATTCCTATATAGTAGCAAAATCAGATCTCCCCTAAATATAGCAATCTTTTCCACAAACAATATTTAGAAAATATAAGTACAGCTATTGCACTAGCTTACATTCCAAGTACTAAATCAAACAAAATTATCCAATTAAGTAGGTCTAGAAAAGGACTTAAATGTAATTATTCTACCATATCCAGTCGTATTTATTGTGCCTTAATTACAACCAGAAGCTAAGGCACTGGATCCATGTCAAAGCACTACTGTCTTGAAGAATATCACTTTCTAATTTCTCTCAGGAGACCAAAGAACAAACAATCAAGCCCATCGGATCTTGAATTCGCTAAAGAAACACAAAATCAAAATAACTAAAAGATAATTTAAATTAAGAGATACGGAGGGCCGGTACCCAAAATTGCTTCAAATCACGAAAGGGGCGAGGGTCGGTACCTAAGGTGGTCGGCCTTTAACCAACCTGAATCTCACATCGCCTCACCTGGCCACACACTGGACGTCCGCCTTTGTGCCAGCGATCGCCTGAACCGGACCCACCTGGGCTGCCTCGCACGAGGGAAAGAGAGAAATAAGGAGTGAGAGGGAGGGAGACCGATGTAGTTTCTCTCCAGTGTTTGGGTTGAGGGCGACGAGAGAGAAAGTGAAGGGAAATGAGAACTCTAGATATGGTTTTTGTGTCTCAACGGGGGAGAACTGTGAAAAGGAGAAAGGGGAAAGTAACTGGGTGCGGCTCAGAGGAGAAAGGGGTAAGTTTACCCTAGACGAAAAAATAATGAATTCAGATCCTCCCCGGTACCGTAATAGGGAATCTTTTACAATTACTTGATCTGGTCTGTTCTTTTTAACTTGGCACGAATCTCAAAGCCCAATAAACTACCCCCTCTGTCAGTCCGAATCTCAAAGCGGCTGAGAGTTAATCTCAAATCGTAAAGTGAAGGGAATCTTTTATAGTAATGGAGAGGATACTTGTCCAAAAAATAATGGGGGGAAACTAAAACTTCTCTGAGTGCAGTGGGGGGAAATCAAATTTCTGGATATCAATCGTTAACAAAGCAGTTTTAGCTTCGTGCAGAGTACTGAACACATTGAACGCTCTTTTTAATCTATAAGCCGTGCGTTGTATCAGGTCCTAACTGCTCTGTCCATATTACATACCCAAATTTCACTCACTGTGAGATGAGAGGGAAGTGAAATTAATTTCACTTGTAACTTGGTAAACAATCAACAGAGAAGTATAAATTTTGACAAAATAATTTGGACATATAGAATTAATTTATTTAGATTGAATTTTATCTATGAAAAATAATATTTGCTAAAATTTAAGAAAGAGTTGAATTTTGACATATTAAGTTGGACATTTAAAATTAATTAATTTAGATTGATTTTTTTATTTTTTATTTTAATTTGTTTCATTATCCATTTTATTTTTCATTTTTATATGTACATAATTTTCATGTGAATCAAAATAATTTTTATGCCTTGCATATGTACAACAATTAGTAATGTATAAGTGATTAGTTAAATTTAGACAATTAACGAACAATTGCAATTTTAAATTTACAAAAAAAAAGCAAAAAAAAATATGAAATTAACACAATAATAAATGAAATAACAAGTTTATAAATTACTAAATGATTTGTACAAAAAAAATATATATAGCATAACATGCTTGTTGTATCAATAACCCACATCCTTCAAACATCAACATAGAACATAAACTCTTGTAGTGTGAGTTAATGAAGACCCACAAGTATACACCGTCCGATAGTCAATCGGAACCGTTCAAATTGAAGAGTATCACATTCATTTCATTGTATGTAAGTTTGATGAAATTTTACGTTCATTTACCTATCCATCAAGCCGACGGAATATACAAACATCGTAGAGCCACAAACACTTCACGTTGGATCGAAGCTTCAACATATCAAAATCATAGTTTTTTTTTGTAGGTTACATTCAATGTTTTCCCTTGATCATTTAAAAGCTAATTTGGAATTATTTCATTGCAGATCAACCGTCGATTACTCACACGAAAATGAACGGTCCGCAATTATTAGCTCAATTTTAAGAGATAAATATTGACGAAATTATATAAAATTGACAATTACAAACATTATTTGGTCACAGAGTATGTATAAATGTAGAAAATATTTTTTTAGGAATTTATTCATATTATTTGTTGTACAAAAATCACCAATTCGATCATCTGTTGATATGAGCCGTTTGATGGGCAATGAAAGGTCATGTTTACCAATGGATGTCTCCATTGGAGAAGCTGTGGGCAGGAGGTCCATTTCGCTGAGGACAGGAGCCAGGAGGTCCATTTAGAAGTGTTTAAGATCTCCAATAAAATTGAGTCTATGAAATAAGTGGCCCGCCTGTCAGACCGAACTACACAAATAGCTGTATGGCCCTTGCCTCACTCTTTTCTCATACTTTCTCTCTTTTTCTTTTCCCTTCCAAGTGGATCCCACCCCAATAAAATATACTCCATCTCTCTCCCTTCATTTCCTTCCTGGAGAAGATGACTAACCCTCTCCATTTACAATTTCGCTCCAAAACTTCCAAATTCTCAAATCAATTTTTTCATTTCGCTCCAAAACTCCCAAGCAGCATAACTCTAATTTTCATTCCCTCTAAAACTCCTGTACTTTTAGTAACTTCCCTCTACATTTTCCCTCCACAATTTTTGGCTGCCGCCAAACAATTTTTTTACGGTGAAATTGACGATTAGTGTTATTTCCACTGTTATTCCATCGAGAGACCGTCGGAGAGGGGCAATCAGACTCGGTGCTTGTGCGTCGCTATTGAAGACTCGGTGCTGGCGCGTCTCTCTACACCAACGATTGCGCAGTGATCTCCGATCGGTTTAGACGGGTGTCTTTGGACTCGTCAATGTTCCTTCCAAATTGTAAGAATGACTTTGTATCATAACTAATTTCTGTGATATGAACAGACTTCAGGTCATAACTTCAACATTGTTAAAGGTACTTGATGAATTGCGATTAGAAACTGACTTCATGTACCTTCGTGAAAGGTGTTTGATGAATTGTCTGACTTATGCAAAGTTATTATTGATGAATTGTCTGACTTAGACGGGTATCCTGCAGAGTGTACCACCGATTCATCTGTTACTGATCAAGTGATAGATGTGCTATTGTCCTGTAGCACATGGCACAAGATACAATTAATCATACAAAACTCCTTGCACATGTGTAGTTAATAAAATGCTCAGTCTGTTACTGATTTCCACTACAACATTCCTGGTATTGGTCCAGCATTTACATTCCTGGTATTGGTTTCTAAGTTCTAGATGGGGCATTTTGACAATCACCGAGCTATATTACTCTTGGGCTATTCTTTGTTGTTCCTTTGTTATTTAATTAACATGAATTGAACTATGAGGCGTCACAAACTGTAATTACTAAATGGTGCATTTACTAGAACATTTCTTGTTAGATGAATTTCAGTGAGGCATTTACTTGAACACCTTGCAGGCTATGTTATATATGGATGCTATGTTAAACCAAAACAGGCTGGTAGGGTTCTGCCAACTCATATATTCCTATTAAGCCTTCAAGTGATGGATGTGCTATTGTCCTGTAGCACATGGCACAAGATACAATTAATCATACAAAGCTCCTTGCACATGTGTAGTTAATAAAATGCTCAGTCTCTCTAAAAAAAAAAAATGCTCAAAACAAATTTTTTGTGTTTAGTTCCAGCCAGGATGTTCTTTTAGTTGGTGTTAGAGGAGAAACCCACTTGACATTTCTAATGACATATATCATAAAAACACTATAGTTGTATTAACAAAGTAATAATTTAATTTAAAATTTTCAATGAAAAAAGTGAATAATTAATTTTATTTGGTGTTTATTTTTCTTTTCTCAAGTTTCAAATACATGTACTAAACTGGTAAGAGAATGCACCAAACTGGTCTGTGTTCATTTTTCTTTTCCCAAGTTCAATTCCTTCTACAATGTTTATTTGGAATTTTGAGCTTTGTCAAGGTACATAAATGATTGTACCAATACAGTAGCAGTTCTGAAGTTCAACTATTTTGGATAGGCAGAAGATAGTGGAAGGTGAAGACCCTTTATGGGATGGTGTGTCACGGCCTTATAGAGAGACTATCCATGCATTTCTTGTGTATTTTCAAAACCAGTTTTTCTTATTTATTGATTGTTTATTCAAATCCTTGTCTGTAATTGAGTTTTCTAGCTTTCCTAAATTTTATTGGTTGCCTAGGTCACCATAATCTCTTGCGACAAGGGACTTCTCGGCCAATGCAAGCCCATCACGAGTAGGGATTATGATTCCAGGTTTGATGATGATCGAGTGGATGAGGTCCGATCAGCTCTCAGAGATACCGTATCACTCAATTATGAGGTACCTGATTATACTTGTGCATCTTTTACATTTGGGGGTTCTCTTGGCAAATAACCTGAAGATGCCACGGCAAGGGCGATGTCAAGACCAGCAGCTCAAGTTTCAACACGGAGGATACAACAAGGATCATAAATGAAAGAGGGTGTCAGCGAAGCTGATTACGCCTTTTCAGAGATCTACATTTTGCTTGCAGCAATATAAACTATACCGATAAAACTGATGCCAATACTGGTACAAGAAGAGATGTTGTATGCCTTTTCTTATATGATAGGATGTTGCTAGAGGTGTAAAGTGTGATTAGTGTGGAAAAGCAATAGGCATAGCAGTCTTTCTGTTATTAATTTTGTAATTGTTAATTATGTAACATAATTTAAGGAGATTGTTCACATAGCCTTTATTTTTTATTTTTCTTTGTGTTCTTTTATATGTATGGAGAGAAAGAGAGAGCTGATTAGGGAATTATTTATTATTTAAGGAGATTGTTCACATAGCCTTTAACTAATGGTGGCAGCTTTACACAGCGACATTAGAGAATTATTTATTATTTTTCTTTCTTACTTCTTTACCTATTGTGCTAATTTACAAGGTGAAAGTTTGGTGAAATTGATAATTATCCGCCTAATTTGCTACTGTCAGCTTAACATATATATTGGGTGAATAATGTATTGATATTGAGTTAGCTAAACACTTATTGCTATTGTTATTGACATATTTTTTTATGCATATCTTAGATAATTATGGATATTATTTTGAGGAGATAATCATTTTGTCATAATACAATATATATCTCACATTCATAAAGTATTTGCAAGGGGAGATACATGAGTTGTTGCATGGACTTTCAATTAATTATAATATCTAACATTCATAAAGTATTTGCAAGGGGAGATAGATGAGTTGTTGCATGGACCTCCAATTAATTAATAATATCTAACATTCATAAAGTATTTGCAAGGGGAGATAGATGAGTTGTTGCATGGAACTCTAATTAATTATAATATCTGACCTTCATAAAGTATTTGCAAGGAGAGATAGAAAACAGTTGCATGGTTGCACATCACACAGTTGCATGGTAGACATGTTGCATGGGCTTAGTCTTGCAACAACTCTGACGAATTCAGAAAAGCCATTTCTTTTGCATGGGCCATCATTACCATGCAACAAATTAGTTCTAACCATGCAATAAACTCAGATTCTAGTAGTGATTATTGAGCAAAACGAAAGTCAAGTAGATACTTACGAGAACAAATTAATCGATGCCATCCCCGCTTGGAGTTCGGGATCGGAGTCGGCCACAGACAGTCACGGAGTCGCGTCTTCTCGGCGAGGTCGGAGTCGGCGTTCGGGATCGGTCGGGGTCGGGGTCGGGGTCGGGGGGGCGGGGTCGGGGGATCGGGGTCGGATCGGTCGGGGTCGGGGTCGGGGGTCACAGATGTGGCGGAGTTCGGGCGCGAAGGGATCGTTCGCAGTTTTTTTTTATTTTAGCT
This sequence comes from Carex parvula, assembly GCA_025461045.1. Lineage (NCBI taxonomy): Eukaryota > Viridiplantae > Streptophyta > Magnoliopsida > Poales > Cyperaceae > Carex > Carex parvula. The sequence continues at coordinate 175,493 of JAJGRW010001093.1, read as the reverse complement.
AACCTAAAACGAAAACGCAGGAGTTAATCGTCGGAGAGAAGGATTGGTGCCGCTTTTTTTTACTTAAGACCCTTCTGCGACCGGGGCAAAGCGGTCGCTGAAAGGTGTTTGCGCCGGTCGCAGAAGGTGTCGTCGCCAAAACCATTTATTTTTTATTTTTTTTTGGAGAAAAAAACTATCAGCGACCGGCGACTTCAGTGGTCGCTAATGCCGGTCGCTGATACTGTTGTTTGCTGTAGTGATAATTTCAGTGAGACAGATAAAATTCCAAGAAATTGAGGACCTATAGATTTCCATAAAATTTTAAAATTCAGAAGCAATGCAATTAATTTATTTCTGAAAAAATCAGTTTCACGTATTCCTTCCGGTTCATGCCACGTTAATAAAATCAGTGCCATAATATAACAGAAGAAATCCACCACACTTATTTTAGTCTTAAATTAACATAAAAAATAATTTTCTAGTAGCTTTTTTATGTTTAACCTTTCATATATGCAATTACACAGTATTTACATTTTATTTATATAATAAAAAGACTAGTTATTTTATTGGATACATTTATTTCTTTGTACTTTCCCGAGTTAAAAATTAAAGAAACTTTTGGCATTTATTCTTACTTGCTCTATATTTTTTCTTCTCGAACTGTTAGGTATGATTTTTCTTATATATATGTATCTCTTCATCAGTCAACATTTTTAATGCAATTGTAAATGAATGTGTTTACATTGATCATTTTTCATGGTGAACTATTGTATGCCATCTCATACCGATCGATATGTTAGGTACTTTGAACGTGCAGCGAACATGAACCTGACATTGAAATCTGGTTTGACCGAAGAAAATATAATGCTCTATATTTACGGTATTATTTGAGTTTTTAATTTGAGGTAATAATTTTTAATTCAGTTTCAGAAATGTGGGAGAGTTTTTTATTTAGAAATTATGCTGGAAAATTTATTATTAAGAAATTGTTTGTAAACTTCACACTGGCCAAATGTTTGGCACAAATTATTTTTTTTCTAATTTGTTGCTGATGTGGCTTATAAATAGAAACTCCAAAATTAATTCTAGGAATATGGGAGTTTAAAAACTTTTGAGACCTTAAATTCTAAAAATTGCAAAAATTATTTTTCTTTTTTAATTTATTGTTGACGTGACTTATAAATAGAAACTCCAAAATTAATTCTAGAAATATGAGTTTAGAAACTTTAGAGACTTTAATTTCTAAAAAAAGATTATCAGCTACTTAGAAACTAATTTAAGTTGCTGGAATATAGATGCTCTTAGTTAGTTAATATGTGACTTTTTATTAATGTAAGGACGACAAATTACATGAAGCTAATATTGACAGTTGCAATCTAATGTGCTATTTGGCTCGAAACCTCAAACAATTCAAACTCAAAATGGCTCCACTACAACAAAAAGGGACTTCAGCGACCGGCATCAGACCGGTTAGGTCGCTGGTCGCGGAAGACCCAAAAAAAATAAATAAATAAAGTGTTTAGGCTACGAACACTTCTGTGACCGGCATCTTACCCTTATGTGACCGATTTGGCCCGGTCGCTGAAGGGTACCCCTAAAAAAGCCTCCGCCAAAGTCTTTCTTCTCGGTCATTGGAATGTATTAAAAATTGAAGTTTCTATTTATATGCCACATCAGCAATAAATAAGAAAAAAAAAAATTGTGCCAAACATTTGGCCAGCGTGAAGTTTACAAACAATTCTTATTAATAAATTTTTCTGCATAGTTTTCAAATAAGAAACTCTCCCACAATTCTGAAACTGAATTAAAAACTGCCACCTCAAATTAAAAACTCAAATAATACCGTAAATATTGGGCATTATATTTTCTTCGGTCAAACCAGATTTCATTGTCAGGTTCATGTTCGCTGCACGTTCAAAGTACCTAACATATCGAGCGGTATGAGATGGCATACAATAGTTCACCATGAAAAATTATCAATGTAAACACATTCATTTACAATTGCATTAAAAATGTTGACTAATGAAGAGATACATATAAAGAAAAATCATACCTAACAGTTCGAGAATAAAAAATATAGAGCAAGTAAGAATGAATGCCAAAAGTTTTTTTATTTTTTAACTCGGGAAAGTACAAAGAAATAAATTATCCAATAAAATAACTAGCCTTTTTATTATATAAATAAAATGTAAATAATGTGTAATTGCATATACGAAAGGTTAAACATAAAAAAGCTACTAGAAACTTATTTTTTATGTTAATTTAAGACTAAAATAAGTGTGGTGGATTTCTTCTGTTATATTATGGCACTGATTTTATTAACGTGGCATGAACCGGAACGAATACGTGAAACTGTTTTTTTCAAAAATAAATTAATTGCATTGCTTCTGAATTTTAAAATTTTATGGAAATCTATAGGTCCTCAATTTCTTGGAATTTTATTTGTCTCACTGAAATTATAATTCATAATTAGGATTAAATTCCAGATTAAAATTTGAATAAAAATCCTTGAATTCTTATTGATAATTAGAATTAAAAGTTAGAGCAGTGAAAATTATAAGTTAATTAGAATATTATTTTCATCTAGTATTAAATTAGTTAATGAATTTGAATCCGATTAATTATTTAAATTTTATTTCGCTATTTTTTTTTTGTCCGAAGAAAGTTGTAAATCGGTTGGTGTGTGGGCTATTATTATTCAGAATTTGGAGGTAGGATTTGGTACTGGAACTTGTCCAAAACATTGACAGGTGTTATCCGTATGACTTATTCTCGGTGGGTCCCACGAGAAATTGAATTTGTGGAGTGGTTAGGAAAACAGAAAAGGATCGAGGTGTTTAACTTTTTTGAAAAATACAATGTACGTAGAAGTCAAATTAAGTCTAAAATTCTAAGAAACAAAAGTCAAAGTCAAAATCGGCTTTGGCTGTAAGATGTGCTATCGCCAGTCAAAGTCTAAAATTCTAGGGCTTAATTTGCTTCAGGAGGAGCAACACAATTTGTTCTATAATACATATTGCACCTTGGTCTAGTGTAAGACCTGCCGGGGTTGCGTGATGGAAGCTTTGGCTGTAATACTCCCGGGCTGAGTCGTGAAATGACAAAGTAGATTTGTAATTTTAAATTTATTTACTAATGAAAGAAAATTTCAGCTTCTACTTAATTAGTTAATTAGGAGCAAATTCAAAGATGCTGGTTCGAGTTTTTTTGAATTATAATGTCAATTAAAGTTCTAATACTTTTTTTGAACAAAAAAAGTATATACACCAGCTATTAATTAAGAAAGAGACAGATTACTTACTACCATCCTTGCTCTCTTCCAGGGTTCGAGCAGCCTCAATAGAAGGCAATATGAGCAAGCTAATGAAAAATTTCTACTATGAAATTACTTCCGTTGACCTCTGGTTAATGTAACTATTCAGCACACTTGTCGTTAGTTATGGTGCATTTTTCATTTTTTGGCAATGCATGAACATGTCAGGATCTTTTGTAGTTTGGCAACGATTGTGATCTTAATTTGTTGGAATATTTGACTGAAGACATTTCTCTCCTTAGATAGGTTGGCAAGGGCTGGCCTGTAATTTTTCTCGACAAGTAAAAATAGTTGGACCATTATTTTTCTGTAACATCCTAATTTAAGAATATATGAAAATTTTAGTTGACTTGAAGTAAAGTGTGTTTAAAATAACAATTTGGATTTTTTAAATTATAATAATAAATGTTAATTAACTTAACTGTACATGTAAATTATTTTTCTAGCTTGGAGTAATTTGAAAAGTTATTGTAACGTCATATTAGTTGAATACATATTATTTTAAAGTGAATTTATTTCTAATAATATGAGGGGTTTAGTGTAAATTTTCTAACCAATAAATAAGATGAAATATTTAATGAACCTTTTGTTAAAATTATGAATGTTGAGAGGGACACATGTCATTACTAGAACTATCAATTATCCCAACTTCACCAACCGGACCATTTTTCCCTTCTAAATGAAATTATTAATGAATCTTTTGTAAAATTTTGAGTGTGGGGACACATGTGATACACATGATCGATCCACCTAACCCCCACTTATTCTCTTTCTTTTCTCATTTTGCTTCTTCCCCTGTGTTACTTATTTTTGTCTCCTTTTTATTGATATGGATACTTGATCGGTCATGTAGGCGTTGTCTTTTTGTGGTAGCGCATGACCGTGGTAATGTATTGATTTAACATTGAACTTGGAAACTTGACCGGTCATGTAGGCGTTGTCTTTTTGTGGTAGCGCATGACCGTGGTAATGTATTTGAATCTCTATTTTTGGTATTGGCTAGGTACTTGCTGTTGCCGAAATCTTTTTAGTTACCACTTAAATAATTCAAAATTAATTAGTTACCATCCTGTAAGTCTGGTTCGTGCACCAATTTTGGCATGTGCGCTGACCTAGCTAGCGCACCTCTATTGCAAATTCTCGGTCATTGGAATGTATTAAAAATTGAATCTGATTGGTAACAAAATATTTTTATATAATAATGGGTCCCACCTACTTCGCAGTCTTTCTGAAGGTTTTCGAAAAGAATAATGTTTCATACACAAAATTATTTGAATGCATTAAAAAATTTACACAACAAATCATTTGATTTTGTATAAATGAATATTTTTTTTATCTATGCGGGTCCCACCAAAATTGTTTGAATGGATGCTTTGGCTATAATACATAAAATATTGCTTCAGGAGAACAATTTGTGCTATAATACATATTGCACTTTGGTCTAGTGTAATACTCCGAAGAAACTGCTAAATCGGTTGGTGTGTGCGCTATTATTATTCAGAATTTGGAGGTAGGATGTGGTACTGGAACTTGTCCCACGAGAAATTGAATTTGTGGAGTGGTTAGGAAAACAGAAAAGGATCGAGGTGCTGAACTTTTTTGAAAAATACAATGTAGAAGTCAAATTAAGTCTAAAATTCTAAGAAACGGAAGTCAAAGTCAAAATCGGCTTGCTATAACGGATGTGCTATCGCCAGTCAAAGTCTAAAGCGAGGTGTTTAACTTTTTTGTATATTGTTTCTTTTGTTTGGATGCGAGCATTTCATGTTGTGAATTATATATTTGGCTTGATGATGAATGTTGCTCTTTTATAATTTGTGTTTGGTGCTATTTGGTTTCTGTTGGTTGGGTCTTAGAATAACTCGACTGGAACTGAATACCGCACTTCGGTGGGTTCCAGGTACAAAGCGCTAGACAAGTTATCGAGAGGTCAAATTGGAAGGCTGTGAAAGTTGCCACAATAAAAAGCATATGTTTGATTAAAATAAATCTGCTATGGTATTTGGATTGTCTTTAATTATACCGTAACAGGTTTATATTATGTTTGCTTACAAATGTATATTATGAAACTTTTGGGAAAATTGTATCATATATTGTGGCTCTTGTCTTGCCATTGATAATGTGTGTGTGTGTATGTATATATATATATGTGATTGTGCATGATAATTGAAACGCCTTGCGCTATTGTGCGCGGCAGGTTGTCCTCCCTGTTGTCGGGTTGTGACAACTTCTTCATTCCAATTAGATATATGGTAGATTTACACCAATTATTTGTACGGACCTCCAGCGTTTATCTACAAATTTGATGTATTGTAAAGTAAATGTAGATCTAGCAAAAAAATAAGTTTTATGTCCCAAGTTTTATGTATCATTGTAAAGGCTTTTTTTTTTCTTTTTTTTTTAAGGAGAGAGTTGGAGAATAGAGGGAATAAAGAGTAGTTCTGTAGGAATAGTGTAGTAAGGTGTTTTATTCTGTGTATAGATGTAGATCAGGAATATAAAAACTTACTCAAGCATGGAGTAGAAAAGAATAGAGGTTTGTAAATATTTTATGCCCTCTTTCTAGCTGTGACTTTAGCTGTAAGAAGTGCTTTGCAAATACTTTATTTCTAATTATTAATACAATTGTTAGGGGGCAAAACACCCATTAACCTTAAAAAAAAGGTAAAGTAAATGATATCAGGTAGATGCGCATCAGCAGGGCCCGAGCAATAATTAGAGCACCCAACCAAAACTGACTGATGAAAATAAAAATAGATATGGATACAATTCTACTATGAAATTTCTTCCGTTGACCTCAGATCAATACAACTTTTCAATGCAACTATTCAGCACACTTGTCTCTCAAAGAACAAATTAATGTTTGTGACCACCCATAAATACTCCATCCTGATTCGAACTTATCAACAAACACATATATTGATATATACAAACCCACACCTAAAAGCAAAAGCCATGGCTTTTTTCATTTACCAAAGCATTCTCCTCTCCCTTGCTGTCCTTCTCTTCATCAAACAGCTTCTTTCTCACACTAAAAGTAGCAAGAACAAAAAACTCCGACCGAGCCCACCGGCACTCCCGATAATCGGTCACCTCCATCTCTTAAAGAAACCCCTCCACCAAACTCTGGCTTCCATATCTGAAAAATACGGCCCAGCAACCTTTCTTAAATTCGGTTCCTGGCCCGTCCTTGTCATCTCCTCTCGCTCCTTGGCCGAGCAATGTTTCACTACCTATGACATGGCTTTCGCCAACCGACCACATTTGCCATCTAGGAAACACGTCACCTTCGACTACAATCACATCGCCATGGCCAACTATGGACCACATTGGCGTAATGTTCGCCAGATTGCAGTTACAGAGTTTTTCTCTGCACAGCGGCTGCACGCATCTTCAGATGTCAGAGTCGGGGAGGTTCGTGACATGGCCTGCCGACTCTTTCATTCCTGGAATGCTTCTGCTGTTTCAAAGGGTTCGAGTTATTTTGAGAAAGTTGATCTCAAGGAGAAGCTCTTTCAGCTATCTCTTAATGTGATGATGGTAATGATTGCTGGCAAAAGGTTCTATGGAGACAACATTGAGGATTCTGAAGAGACGAAAAGGTTCAGAGAGACACTGGATGAGTTCTTTTCCTTGGCCTCCGGTTCAAATATAGAGGACTACCTGCCAATTCTCAAATTTCTTGGCATGGCAAAAGCGACCAAGAAGCTAAATCATTTGGCTGAGTTGAACAAAGAAATGGCACAGAAGCTCATCGACGAGCATCGGAAACCAGCAGCCCAGAAGAAAGGTAGCATGATTGCAAATTTGCTCGAGCTGCAGAAGGAGAACCCGGAAAAATACAACGATGCAACTATCCAGATAATTGCCGTGGTGAGTAATAATGAACTGCTGTTTTCATTGTTATATATACTTACAAGTTAGAACAAAAAATTTAAAAATATTAAATCCTCCAAAATAAATATGATTTGTTCTTTTACTAAATATGACTTATTCTGATTTTTTTATTGTTTGCCAACTGACATTACCACTTCTATTACAGAGCTTACTGCAAGCAGGAACTGATATCGTATCCAATACAGTAGAATGGGCAATCACTCTTCTCTTAAACAATCCTGACGTACTCAAGAAGGCATCAGCTGAGATCGATGCACATGTCGGTAACCAGCGGCTCGTTCTAGAATCTGATGTGCCCAACCTTCCATATCTTCTTTGCATCCTCAATGAGGTGCTCCGCCTCTATCCCGGTGGTCCGCTTCTCGTACCGCATGAATCTGGGGAAAATGTTGTTATGGAAGGGTACGAAATTTCACAAGGTACAATGCTTTTGGTCAATGCTTATCACATTCATAGAGACCCGAGTCTGTGGGACGAGCCGATCAAGTTCATGCCTGAGAGATTTGAAAGTGGTAAAACAGAAGCCAAGAAGATGATAGCGTTTGGAATGGGAAGGAGGAGGTGCCCGGGTGAAGCCCTAGCGATACGCGAAGTCGGACTTACGTTAGGGACCCTTATTCAGTGCTTTGATTGGCAAAGAATTGGAGATGAACTCATAGACATGAGTGAAGGTTCTAGTTTGACTCTTCCAAAGGCTGTTCCTCTCGAAGCCATGTATCGTCCCCGCAAATTCATGATGGATGTTCTCTCCGCCTTATAAAATGTGACATTAAAATCTATCTACCTGTTATATTTGGTTTACTCCTTTTTTTTATTTGCTCATCTTTGTTGTATGGATTGTTTGTTGTTATATATTTAAGTGTTAGTTACTTCATTTGTGTTATGTTTCTGTACAACCTAGTCAGTTTTGTTTTGCTGTGAGCGATTCATTTGATGTAAAATGCATTGCACTGTTCTATCCTAAAAAGTTGCTACTTAATTTACAATTATGAATTAGCAATTTTTGAACAAATAAAACGCTTGAAAACTACCAATTTTGTACATGGGCAAATTAAACTTCAATTTCTTATATTAAAATTCATGGAAATATTCTACATTTTAAACCTTGAATTTTAATATAAAATTCAAAAAAATCTGAAAGGAATTAATTTTCCACAAATAAAACAAGTGTTAGATACCTTCCTGGTGCAAACAGCGGAGTGTACTTTGCAAAACCATACGTTAAGCCATTTTGGGTACGACTTGGGATGCACAAAGGCGCTCTGACCAAAGGGGACCCACAAATCAGTGAAACATGTTGTTTTTCGCTGGGTTCAAGAAATAGACAGACTGGGTTTAATGAGATTAAGCTTGGTGCACCAAACTGTCAGCAGCACGACCCACATGAACCGTGCTCACACAAATTTTCTTCAGTCAACTATTCCAACAAATTAAAATCACAATCGTAGTCAAATAACGAAAGATCCTAACATATTTATGTATTGTCAAAAATTGAAAATTGCACCATAACTAACGCACTTGAAAGTAGGTCCGATGGGCATTAGACCTACTCTGGTTTGATGGGTTTAATCACCGTCGATTTGCTTTTAGATTCGTGTGGAACGCTTTAAAATTCGCACGCATTTGTTTTAATATTGGTGCATGCGCACAAATCTTAAAAATAAAAAGAAAAAAAGAAAAAAAAAGAAATATAATGGTGGACCTACAGAACTCTTTATTCCCTCTATTCTCCAACTCTCTCCTTATAAAAAAAAGAAACAAAAAAAAGCCTTTACAATGATACATAAAACTTGGGACATCAAACTTATTTTTTTTCCAGATCAACATTTACTTTACAATACATCAAATTTGGAGATAAACGCTGGAGGTCCGTACAAATAATTGGTGGAAATCTATCATATATCTAATTGGAATGAAGAAATACAATGGTCCAACCATTTTTACTTGTAGAGACAAATTACAAGCCAGCCCTTGCCAACCTATCTAAGGAGAGAAATGTCTTCAGTCAATTATTCTAACAAATTAAGATCACAATCGTTGTCAAACTACAAAAGATCCTGACTTGTTCATGCATCGCCAAAAAATGAAAAATGCACCATAACTAACGACAAGTGCACCATAACTAATCTCTCTCTTTCTTAATTAATAGCTGGTGTATATACTTTTTTTGTTCAAAAAAAGTATTAAAACTTTAATTGACATTATAATTCAAAGAAACTCGAACCACCTGTATCTTTGAATTTGCTCCTAACTAATTAAGTGGCATTTCATTAATAATTAAATTTAAAATTACAAATCTACTTTGGCCCATGGGATAATTCAATATTGGAGCGCCACGAACTATGTAATGCGCAAGTTGAAAATACAATAATTTGTCTGCTTTGTGATTTAATTTGAAAATGATCTCAAACCCCTCTCCTCGGAGTACCTTGTCAAGTATATGAGCTTTAATTTAAGATAAAGGACGGTTAGAATTTAAACAGAGAAGATGAGATACATGCATGTGGTTGATTTGAACTTGTATTTATTGATGGGATCGGTGGGGTGCGTCTTAGTGGGGAAGACGATAGAGATTCAAGTTATTACGATTTCTTAATTAATAGCCAGGTGTGGGGTTTAATAGGCTACCATACCAAACCAACCAAACTATTTGAGCCACCAATCATTTTAGGCCTCATGCCCCAATGCGACTAGGACAGAAATTGCTTGCCTTAGTCAATGAGAGAAGGACAGAAAGTGTCGCAGCATGCTCTGCTCTGCTCCTTAATGTGTCCCGGGATGCAATACACCTTCCCAGTAGCCAATTTGAACTTCCCTTGTCTTCAATTCAATTGAACTTCCCTTGTCAAATTGACACTTTCATTTGTGTCTTCGTGGTGTGGGAGACATTCCTTCGAGCTCCCAAGTTCCAATTTTGCTTGAACTGCTGCTCATTTTTTTCCTCTATTTGCATTTTGACCAAAAAGTAATGAGAAACAAAATGCAAATAGATTATATTTTTATTCTATTTAATTGAGCTGCTGCTCATTTTTTTCCTCTATTAATATATCGAAAGTGATCGACATACGTTGGTCGCATTATGCTACCTATCTCTCCTCTATTAATATATTAAAATAATGGCACCAAATTTTAAAATAAAGCTACTTTTTTATTAAGTAAAGATTAGAGGTCAAGCCACCGAACTATTTAATACTCTTGTTATTACAACAAAAGATTTTTCTCATCCGGATTTCGAACCATGACCTCTTACATAAAAATCATGTGTCTTTGCCACTAGAGCAAATGCTGCTACTTTTTTAAACGAAAGTTAAGAATCTTTTTTTTTTTCTTTTTCTTTTGGGAGGCCCCTCTTTTGTATTTATGAACTTTCTAAAATAGAATTTCAAATCTCTGTCATTTATATTGAAGCTAATGTCTAAGAGGAAGTATATTAAAAGTAGTTTTTTTTTTAAAAAGATTGAACTTCCAAACTGCAATTTTTCCATTTTAATCATTTAATTTAAATTAGGTATATGTTTAATTAATTTGATGAATTTGCGTTTCTAAAGACAAGATTTGTATGTATCTCTATTCTATTCTATTGTCCTTTCCCAAGTTTCAAAATCCAAAGGTGCACCAACCTATTTGCATTTTGTTTCTCATTACTTTTTGGTCAAAATTCAATGCCAGGGTTTTGTGTGAGCACGGTTCATGTGGGTCGATCGTGCTGCTGACAGTTTGGTGCACCAAGCTTAATCTCATTAAACCCAGTCTGTCTATTTCTTGAACCCAGCAGAAAACAACATGTTTCACTGATTTGTGGGTCCCCTCTGGTCAGAGCGCCTTTGTGCATCCCAAGTCGTACCCAAAATGGCTTATGGTATTGTTTTGCAAAGTACACACCGCTGTCTGCACCCAGCAAGGTATCTAGCACTTGATTTATTTGTGGAAAATTAATTCCTTTGAGATTTTGCTTGAATTTTATATTAAAATTTCAAGGTTTAAAATGTAGAATATTTCCATGAATTCTAATATAAGAAATTGAAGTTACGTTTTTGCCGATGTACAAAATTGATACTTTGCAAGCGTTATATTTGTTCAAAAATAGCTAATTCATAATTGTAAATTAAATAGTAACTTTTTAGGATACAACAATGCAATGCATTTTACATCAAATGAATTGCTCACAACAAAACAAAAATGACTAGGTTGTACACAAACATAATACAAATGAAGTAACTAACACTTAAATATATAACAACAAATATAACAGGTAGATCGATTTTAATGCCACATTTTATAAGGTGGAGAGAACATCCATCATGAATTTGCGCGGACGATACATGGCTTCGAGAGGAACAGCCTTTGGAAGAGTCAAGCTAGAACCTTCAGTCGTGTCTATGAGTTCATCTCCAATTCTTTTCCAATCAAAGCACTGAATAAGGGTTCCTAACATAAGTCCGATTTCGCATATCGCTAGGCCTTCAGCCGGGCACCTCCTCCTTCCCATTCCAAACGTTATCATCTTCTTGGCTTCTGTTTTACCACTTTGAAATCTCTCAGGCATGAACTTGATCGGCTCGTCCCACAGACTCGGGTCTCTGTGAATGTGATAAGCATTGACCAAAAGCATTGTACCTTGTGAAATTTCGTACCCTCCGATAAAAACATTTTCCCGAGATTCATGCGGTACGAGAAGCGGGCCACCGGGATAGAGGCGGAGCACCTCATTGAGGATGCAAAGAAGATATGGCAGGTTGGGCATATCAGATTCTAGAACGAGCCGCTTGTTACTGACATGTACATCGATCTCAGCTGATGCCTTCTTGAGTACGTCAGGATTTTTTAAGAGAAGAGTGATTGCCCATTCTACTGTATTGGATATGATATCAGTTCCTGCTTGCAATAAGCTCTGTAATAGAAGTGGTAATGTCAGTTAGCAAACAATAAAAAAAATCAGAATAAGTCATATTTAGTAAAAGAACAAATCATATTTATTACGGAGGATTTAATATTTTGAAATTTTTTGTTCTAACTTCTAAGTATATATAACAATGAAAACAACAGTCCATTATTACTGACCACTGCAATTATCTGGATAGTGGCATCGTTGTATTTTTCCGGGTTCTCCTTCTGCAGCTCGAGCAAATTTGCGATCATGCTACCTTTCTTCTGGGCTCCTGGTTTCCGGTGCTCGTCGATGAGCTTCTGTGCCATTTCTTTGTTCAACTCAGCCAAATTATTTAGCTTCTTGGTCGCATTTGCCATGCCAAGAAACTTGAGAATCGGCAGGTAGTCCTCTGTATTTGAAACGTAGGCCGCTTGTTACTGACATGTACATCGATCTCAGCTGATGCCTTCTTGAGTACGTCAGGATTTTTTAAGAGAAGAGTGATTGCCCATTCTACTGTATTGGATATGATATCAGTTCCTGCTTGCAATAAGCTCTGTAATAGAAGTGGTAATGTCAGTTAGCAAACAATAAAAAAAATCAGAATAAGTCATATTTAGTAAAAGAACAAATCATATTTATTTTGGAGGATTTAATATTTTGAAATTTTTTGTTCTAACTTCTAAGTATATATAACAATGAAAACAACAGTCCATTATTACTGACCACTGCAATTATCTGGATAGTGGCATCGTTGTATTTTTCCGGGTTCTCCTTCTGCAGCTCGAGCAAATTTGCGATCATGCTACCTTTCTTCTGGGCTCCTGGTTTCCGGTGCTCGTCGATGAGCTTCTGTGCCATTTCTTTGTTCAACTCAGCCAAATTATTTAGCTTCTTGGTCGCATTTGCCATGCCAAGAAACTTGAGAATCGGCAGGTAGTCCTCTGTATTTGAAACGTAGGCCAAGGAATAGAACTCCTCCACTGTCTCTCTGAACCTTTTCGTCTCTTCCAAATCCTCGATGTTGTCTCCGTAGAACCTTTTGCCGACAATCATTGCCATCATCACATTAAGAGATAGCTGAAAGAGCTTCTCCTTGAGATAAACTTTCTCAAAATAACTCAAACCCTTTGAACCAGCAGAAGCATTCCAGGAACGAAAGAGTCGGCAGGCCATGTCGCGAACCTCCCCGACTCTGACATCTGAAGATGCGTGCAGCCGCTGTGCAGAGAAAAACTCTGTAACTGCAATCTGGCAAACATTACGCCAATGTGGTCCATAGTTGGCTATGCCGATGTTGTTGTAGTCGAAGGTGGCGTGTTTCATAGATGAAAAATGTGGTCAGTTGGCGAAAGCCATGTCATAGGTAGTGAAACATTGCTCGGCCAAGGAGAGAGAGGAGATGACAAGGACGGGCCAGGAACCGAATTTAAGAAAGGTTGCTGTGCCGTATTTTTCAGATATGGAAGCCAGAGTGTGGTGGAGGGGTTTCTTTAAGAGATGGAGGTGACCGATTATCGGGAGTGCCGGTGGGCTCGGTCGGAGTTTTTTGTTCTTGCTATCTTTAGTGTGAGAAAGAAGCTGTTTGATGTAGAGAAGGAGAGCAAGGGAGAGGAGAATGCTTTGGTAAACGAAAAAAGCCATGGCTTTTGCTTTTAGGTGTGAGCTTGTATATATCAATATATGTTTTTGTTGATAAATTCGAATCAGGGGGGAGTATTTATGGGTGGTCACAAACCTTAATTTGTTCTTGGAGAGAATTCAGAAAATGTTTCTTAATTTGTAAGCATTTGTAAAAATGTTGCCAGAAATCTATCATCTAGTTTGGACCATCAAAACTGATTGATATACGTGTTCCTTATTGAATTTTATATTTATGAGCTACACCACATATCCTTATTTAATTTCAAACTTATTAGCTGCACCACATATCATTTTGTACCATCCAAGCCACTTAATGACAACAGAGCAAACTTGAAAGGATAATAAGTCAAAATCTCTATCATCTAGTTTGGACCATAAAAACTGATCAAGTGTTTCTTATTGAATTTTATATTTATGAGCTACACCACATATCCTTATTCAATTTCAAATTTATTAGCTGCACCACATATCCTTTTGTACGATCCAAGCCACTGAATGACAACAGAGCAAAAAGATCTTGAAAAGATAATAAGCCAAAATCTCTATCATCTAGTTTGGACCATTCAGAAAATGTTGTCCAGAAATCTATCATCTAGTTTGGACCATTCAGAAAATGTGTGCCCTATAATCCAATTAAAACAATTGAAGGATTGTGCTCTACAGTTCCTAAAATTTCACACTTCACTTGTACCTAGCAAGCTTTTTGTAACATCCCGAAAAATTAAGTCATTATTATTTATGCTTACAATATTTTATATAAACTATTGAATATTCTATATTTGTCTTCGTGAGAAAAAAATGATTATAAATTAAGTGATAAAAAATATATTAACATATTATATTTTAGTTATTCTATTTAAGCATTTTAATGTTACAAATGGGAACCGTCAAAAATTTATAATAACCGGATTTATTTTTATTTATATCCATTTCACTTAAAATAAAAATAAAAATAAATAAAACCAATCATTTACTTTTAAAACCCTTTCGTTGCATGTGGCTCCCATGCGCGCACCCCTTCGGAAACCCCTTTTCAGCCGCTCATTTCATCCACTCGTTTGAGAATTCTAACGAATCAAATAAATAAAGAAACTCAAACAACATTTTAATTATCGTGTCTCTGTCTCTCTCTTCAATATTCTCTCTTCCGAGAAACAAAATAAAAAAAAAAAGTTAGGAAACAAAAATATTACGATGAAAGTTTTGATATGGATTATCATTCCATTGTATGATCGATTCGTTTCGAGTTCTGACTACATCACAGTGATTACGTCAATCCGATTTGAAATTCTGAATATCTCATTATTGGGTAACTGGACTTCTCTATAATATGTATTTTTGTTTTGTATAGTTGATTTGAATTTGGTATTGCATATTGGATTATGATGACATATTTAACAGGATAGCGGGTCTGAGGTTGGATTTGATTTGAAATGTGTTGAGATTGTGTGTTATGAGAATCAGGAAATCGCCTGTTAGCAGATATTCCAACTATGCAATTGTGTGACTTATTTTACAGATAACCTAGACTGACGTGCTATCGCCGATTAAATATGCATGCATAATTGATGTGTTTTTGTTTGGATTAATCCAGCATGCTTGAATGGTTGTTAGATTAAGCCAATTAAGAGAAGTGCGTCGTTAAATAACCAGTTATTGAGCTTTGTAGCTGACTCCATTTCATTATTTTTGTTTCATTTCTGTTGGCGACGTAGGTTGACGGGCCAAGAAAAAATGTGATGATGATGTTATAATCACGCTCCGGATGGTCAAAATCTGGGGTGTGACATTTTTATACCAAAATCCTTAACAAGTGAATAGATTGCCAGTACTTGATCTCAACCATCTCGAGATTTCTTCGTGGAGATGTTGCAACCAACGGGATGCTACAACCAGCGGGATGCTGCAACCAGCGGGATAATAACTAGGAATATCTCGAGGCACATAACATTCCTACAACCAATAACCAATTAATAACTAATGAGATTCTTACTTGACCATACAATTGAAAATTTTAGGGCGAGGAAATGAGTACTTTATGGATAAGAACTTACACAATCTCATGTTAAAGTATTGTAAGCTTCTTCAACTTTGGCGAACTCTTTAGGATCCAAGTTTCCATTTCAAAAAATGAAAACGAAAAAATAAAAATAGTAAGATTCGTCAAGTAATGAAATAATAGGTGTTCTAGAGGAAAAAGTGTTGTTGGCAGTTCCTAAATTTAGAATAATATAAATATGAGGTTAGAATAAAGCAAACAATAATTTTAAATTATCATAATTTGCAAAATCAAAAGAATAGGAGGTGCTTACCTTGTGTAGATTGCACTTCTGAAGTAATCTTTCATATTTGTAATCTTCTGGAGTAAAGTTGTCATCCCCTTCAAGGAAGATTCGGTTTCATAATCCCTCAAATTGATGTCAAGGAACCTCTCCGTAGACGTAATTTGTCTCACAACCATGCAAAGGTTCTTTTGTTAAGAAGGTTGTGATTAAACTTTCATATTCTGATGATTGAAAACACAATTGCTAGTTATTGAATAATATTGATTTCTCCTCTTCTCCATCTGATGGTGGTAGTCGATATTTATAGCTTATCATAGTTCCACTTTCACACGAGGGGAAATGAAGATGAGGGAAACATCGATCTACCACCATTAGAGGGAAGAAAAGGGAAACAAAGAGAAAATGAAGAGACAAATTAAGGGAGGGGCCTTCACATAAATGAAGTAAGTGGGTGTGTGAAGAGG
The DNA here is from genome assembly GCA_025461045.1 of Carex parvula. Lineage (NCBI taxonomy): Eukaryota > Viridiplantae > Streptophyta > Magnoliopsida > Poales > Cyperaceae > Carex > Carex parvula. Next base: position 159,038 of record JAJGRW010001093.1, on the reverse strand, counting down.
CGATTGAGACAGGATACGAATTACTATCATGGATTATGGTTGAGAGGCGCGAATGAACGTTACACGGCTTGAACTAAAAATAGTATTTGGAAACTGAGTAAAGGAATACACGGTTTTTAATAAAAGACTGTGTATGAAGTAGTACTTTCGTTGACGGTTCAGTATTATTTAAATGAGTACAAAACATTCAGACCGTGTGTGTATGTTGAAACTTTTTTTCGCGTGAGTGCCTCCTCCCATTACACACTGTTAACGTGGAAATTTTTTGCATCAGTGTATGATATGCCATGTATAGTCACGTTTCCTATTCTAGTAATTGAATGTATATTTGAAAAAGAAGGAACTTATTAATCAGAACAAATTGAATGTTATGTTCAAAAAAGAAAGTATCAATGTCCCCACGTTTTACTAATGTTATACACCATACATACATATATATATATATATATATATATATATATATCTTTGAAATTATTTTATTAATAACAAAAAGTTAATAAACGAATTCAATACCTCTAATTTTTACTTGCGTTATATACGATTTTCTCATGAAATTTATGTAGCGAATGAAAATGACGATTTAAATCACTGAACATTAATTATGAACACTTGATGTCCATGAATAATCTTGCATTATTTCACATGCGTGTTCATTTTATTGAACATTTGATGACACATCAAAATCATCTTAAACCATTATAATGATATGATATTTATAAACGCAAAAGGCAAGCACTTCAGATTAAATTTAATATTTAAGTTTTCCTCAAAAAAAAAAATATCATGTACTACTTCGATATAGTGGCATCGGATTGCACTTGGAGTAGTCTAGGAATAAAGAAAATAAATGAAGGAAAATATATTTTATTGCTGGAGGCAGTTTTGTCCAGGCACTTTATCAATTGACCTATATATGTCATGTTATTTACTAGCGTTTTTTTTTTAAGTGTAAACTATATATATATATAATTAAATTTGTATATTGTCCGGGTTAACGCAAAGTATGCTTCATTACCCATATCTCATTTTCACATGGAATTTAGAAATGTCGCTTATACTATAACTTACCCCTCAGATCTGAGGAATAAATCTGCTACTCATTACCCATATCTTATTTTCACAACTTAGATCTAATTAAACGAAGCAAAGCATATCAAGAGTCACACACTTGTTCCAAGCAAAATGGCAGGGAATTTGATAACCTCTCTGCTCTCTCTAGCCACCAATTTGCTCCCCTCGATTACAGCCTCAGCACACGCTCCTTCTTCAAATAATAATAACTCCGAAAGGGGGCATGCTCAAGCTGTTGAGGAGGAACTGTAGAGGCTGATGGTAACTCTCAAGGGAATCAAGGCCATGTTGCTTGATGCCGAGGAGAGGGAGATCAGAGACCACTATGTCAAGCACTGGCTCAAGGAGCACAAGAAGGTCGCTTATGATGCTGAGGACGTGCTCAGTGAGTACCGGTACGAGGTTATACGTCTCCAAGTAGAGGCAAGGAAGGCTTCCGAGGCTTCCAGTTCTCACAAGGGAAAGCAGATGGAGGTTAGTACGTAACTAGTGCATATATATATATTAAAAAAATCTTGTTGTGTGTGTTTTCATTGTGTGGTACTGAAAGCAAATATGGAATGCTTGAATTTTCATTTTCATTTTTTTATCTGATTGCATCAAGGAGTGGTAGCTTGTTTTAATTACCAGCCTTCCAATCTAACATCAGAGTGGTCACTTATCTCTCAATTATCATTTTTAGATTTATGCTATTATTCTGAAATGCTTATTTTTTTTCTGTTGTAGTTGCACATCTGTCATTCGTTCCATCTTACCTTTATATATCTGTAGTCATCTACAAATACAAATACAAATACAATTGTAGTCCAACGATAAGATTTATACCGAAAATTTTGATCATCTTAGCACTTTGCTCACAAGATTTGCACATATTAATGTTGGTCCAAATTTTGTCCATTGTGTACCAAAATTCTACGCATTGTCAACTCCTTTTGTTATTTTCTTCAATGGTTTCATTTTCTCTGTTGACCTGTGGTCAAAGTGAAGTTTTCAATAGGATAGTCCTTTTGTAAATATATCAACAAGTTTATTTGGATGTTTTTGTAGCTTAACAGCGAGATTTTAGATTGTTGGATTGTTGATCTCTCGCTTTGGGATAGGGATAGAGTGGCAAGGGAATGGTCTGCGTGATTCAGTCAGTTACAAGCATGATTATGTTCCTGACGGGCCTGTTAATTTTCCGTCCATAAAGACAATGAGAGAAAAGTTGGAAGTTAAAACTATAGCTTGGTTAAAAGATATGAAGGACCTTGAAGGAAATCTCTCGATTGAAGGATTAGAGAATATGAGTAATTTAGTTGATGCCCGGCTTGCTAACCTAAGAAACAAGTGCAAACTTGACACTTTGGATTTATACTGGGGCTCTGAAAGCCTCGAATATCCTTTCGGTGACGAACCATGGCTGTTATTAAACCTCATTAATGGTTTTGAGGGTGGGTCAGTTGGTGCAGATGATGTATGTTTTTCCATGTTAGAATGCCTCCAGCCACATCCTAACCTCAAGAAACTTGTACTAAGCTGTTATTTTTCTCCCACATTACCAGAATGGATGAGGGATCCATTATCCATGCATTTAATTCAACAAATCACATTAGAATATTGTCACAAGATTCAATTTCTTCCATTCGGCAATCTTCACACTCTCAAGAACCTAACTATTGGTGCATGTGGTGGTATCCGAGTTCTACAGCTGGAGCAACTGTCATCACAGCTTGAGCAATTGCAGATTATTTCCTGTTCTGGTCTGGAATTGATTACCGGATTAGGACATCTTGATATGTTGGTTGACCTGAAAATTTTCGAATGTACAAACTGATATCACTAACGATGGATGGCTTGAAGTTAGTGGAATCTACAGAGCTTTTCAGTAATTCCTCTCATGAAAAGCCACATATTGACCGGCAGAGCATTTCATCACTTACAAGGATGGAGTTCATAGGTTTTCATTTGCTTTGTGCTCTGCCAGATGGATTGATTCCATCTGGGCCTTGTTATGTGCGTAGTTCTAGTTGCGGTTGTCCTGACCTTGAAATTGGACATGATCTGCAATAGATCACTGAACTTTTTTACATTTATGTAACTGTCAGTCTTGGTATGATATGTCGACTGATTAGATCTGTTTAATTATTTCGCAGTTATTTTCAGTGATCTCATCCTTTCGACTATCAATAAAAATGAATTACTATTCAATTTATTATATGATTTGTAATAAATGGAAAGCATTTTCTTTCCTTATGGAGACTCATTTCATTGATTGTGTTTTTTATTATACTTTTTTTGTTCTTTAATTCTTCTTCTCTTAAGAAAACTTAAGTAAGCCAACAGTTAATTGTCCTTTGAACAATATTTGCTCGTTCTCTGGGTCTCCTCTGTTTTCGCTTTCTGATAAGGCATTTTTTTCCTTTTCCTTTTCTAGGCATAAAAAGCATTAATAGATAGATGAATTACAAATGCTTGACGGGTTTGATATCCATTGTTTAAATGTTGTACAAATGTGTTTAATACACTGCAATATTACATGCCAGTTCACCATGTGTTACTTCGGCTATCTCCATGGCATCAACCATTTCTAGGATCATTTAGCATAGCGCCTATGGAAGGTATGTTGGCAAACAAACTTATAGGATTCCAAATGTTGCACCAACTTAAAACATAGTTTCATATCATTTGCTTTAGTTTGAGAAATTGTTAGTCGACGCACCCTGAACAGTAATTTGTTCCAAAACAATTCTTGTTTAGACTCTTTCCAAGACTCATGAGTACATGGGTGATCCTTTGTTGCAAAACAATTATTTGTTGTACTTGTGGGAGAAAGTACCATGTGGATTGTTTCAAATGATTAGCATGTCTCGAATTTGTTGATTTCCATGTGGATTGTTTTGTAATTATTTATTTTTTCAAGTTCGGGATAATGGTTGTTGCCTCAAGTTCTATTTTGTTGGTTATCAATTAAGCGCAGAAAAATGGAATAGAAGTGATAATAATGTCCCAAATAGAGAATCATTTTGGCATAAATATGCTGTACTTCTTGAAGTGACCCCTTTGTTTCTTAAAATAGTCCAATCAAAATTTTAAAATGGTCACTACTATTTTTAAACAAAATTCAAACATTTTCGAAGATTATCACTAACGCTAGTTTACATATTTTTTTCTAAACAAATATAGACTAACAAGGAAATATATTTGACTAAAGTCATAAATTAATGAAAATCTATTTTATTACAGAAGAGGCTTTAAATGTCTCTATTTTATCTCTTTAATTAATTCTTTATTGAACTGAAATTCTAAATAGCTATTAAAATGATGAAACAGTTTTTTTTTTTTTTGAAAGCTTGGTAGCAGCTACCAAGATTATTAAAATGAAATAGTTAGATATATCTTTTCCTCGATCTCATTGATTCTAAAATGTTATACAAGCAAAAAAAGAAATTCTAAAATGTTATGAATCATGTTGTCAACGACACAGCCCTTTAAATCAGACAGCTAATAAAGTGATGAAGCCTACTGAGAGCAGCCCAATAGGTGGCCATCAAGGCCCACAGAACATTTACTCATCTTTAATATTAACCCAGAGAAAGCCCATATTAATTTATTTTACAATAGCCTACTACTGCAACGCATACTTCATGCTTTAAACCAAGCATAATAGAAAGACCAGATAAGGACTATTGTTAAAGCATATGCGTTGAAAGAAATTAGAATAGGCATAATTGAAATTAATTAAACATACAATTATTTTTTATTACTTTTAATATTAAAACTTTCATACATTTTAGAAATTAATTCTGTGATAGATGAGCAAATATGAATAAATCGTAGCTGAAATTTTGATCTTTTTCATGTACGCAATTGAAAGGTACAACATTATTAAATATTACGGTACAAGATTTTGATCTTTTTCATGATTTGGATCTTCTTCTTTAAAAAAGAAAAAGAAAACTTAGCTGAAATTTGGACTTTTAGTACTAAAATATAATCAATATATTTAGGCAATTGAAAGGTACAACATATTATTTAAATATTACGGTAAAATATTTGGATCTTTTTAATTCCATGGTTTTAATTTTTTCTTGTCATTTCTTTGTATTATAGGGCGATATTATCTCTTATAGATAATCCCTTACTTTGCTTAGAAAAACAATTCGTAATTGTAAACCCGATATTTATATTAAGTTAAATTAAGTTCATAGTAACCATTTGATGGAAAATAAAATAGTGGTCTTATTAGAGAAAATTGAAACTTTAAATAATTTACGGGAAATAACATACCTCGATTGCCAATTTATTGTAAGGACAAATTTAGCGATTTTTTCAAGAATAATAAAAAAAAATGATATAAAGATACTTTCTAAATAAAATTATTGATTGATAAAATTTAAGACCAAAATTTCACTAACAACTGGCATAATTATTATTATTAATTAGATTGACTCATCATTACTTTATGAGGCGGGTCTTAAAAGCCTCAAATTTTTAGTCTCTGTATTACATTCTCAACAAGTATAAAATTATAATATTTCATTTTTGTTTCGTTAGAAAACATAATATATAATTCATGATTAACATTTAAAAATTATTTGCATCAATATTTATTTCAAGTTCCTAACGTCAATAAAAAAATCATAAGTTTTTACGTACGTGTGCAATAAATTATATATATAAAAAATAATAAAAATATTTTAATTTTCATATATTATTTTAAACTTTGTTTTTAAAAAAATAACACGATAGTGACATGAAAAACAAAAGTATTTAAAATATTTTTTTAATTTATAGATCTGTCATGTTAAAATAAAACCTCCTCAATAAACACAAACAATTAATATGTTGGTAGTTCTGATTCTGAACCTATTTCTTGCCATGTTGGGTTAAAATAATGGCATTGACCTGACTATTTAATATTCACAAGAAATCCTTCATTAGAATTCCGAATCTATGACTTTTCATACGAAAGATATTTTTTTTGCCACTAGACCAAAGACTAATTCTCGATTCTTTTCATGTGGTGTCTTTATGTAAACAAATTATTATAATTAAGGAGTATCAAGAAGAGTAAAAATTTACCAAATCACACACATCAGTTAAAGCATTTTAGGTTTGCACAAAAACATGCAATTTCTTAAATGGATCAATTTAAATAAGATTGGAAACTAAAAAGAGAAAATTTGCAGGCATATTGTTGATTATATAGATAGTTTAGCAATTAAAATTTATATAACTTAGAGTGTTTTTCATAATGTATTAATGACTGTTAATTTTAAACCTTAAAATTCAAATTACATAATAAGCAATAAAACTAATTAAAGCTCATTTTTATATGCAATATATATATATATTATATAGATAAAAGTTTTTGGAAATTGAGTCCTTTCCTTTCATTTTCCGAAAGGCATTTCCTTGTCCTGCCTTCAAAAAAGTCTAAAGTGCTTGTTGACATGCTGCACCAATAGCCACATTGTACTTGCCACAGGAGACATCTACTCTCAGTTTGACCACCGCGCTCAAATCACTTCTAAATTATATATTTCCTACGGGTCCCACTTACAGAGTTATAACATTGTTGGGTCGGTTCGGTTAGGTTTCAACCGAACCGAACTAGGCAAACCAAAGTAATAATTCGGTTTTTAAAATAGAACCGAACCGAACCGAAACGAACCAAAGTTTTATTTCGGTTTGTTCGGTTCAAACCAAAATATATTAATTTTTTTATTTAAAGCAATTGATTTATAATAAACCAAAGTATATTAAGAAATACACCGGTATATTAAAAAATAAACCGGAATATTATGAAATAAACCGGGATATTAAGAAATAAACAGAAGTATTTATAGCAATTGATTAAGAAATAAACCGGGATGGTCCGGACCAAATTCATAATTATAAAAGTTTGGTCGGTTCGGTTATTTAGGTTTTGAAAATTTTCAAACCGAACCGAACCGAAATTATAATTCGGTTTTAAAAAGTAAACCGAACCGAACCATTAAACCGAACAAACTGAACCGTTTGGTCCAAACTAATTCGGTTCGGTTCAAAACCGACTAAACCGGACCCAATGAACACCCCTAATTGTTGCATCCACAACTCAGACGTGGATCCCACACCAATATATTTGGATTGGGGGCTGAAAGCAAGCACCTCATTTTAAATGGTACAGTAGTTAAAAATATAAAAATGGATTGTTTAGGAGCATATAGCTTCTTATAATTTTAAGATATACACTAATACACTACATTCAAAGCATGAGTCCATGTCAAGGGGTGTATCATGCATTCATGCTTGCCCCTGAACATCACTTTTCAGTGTCTTCTAAAGAGGCCACTATCATGCTTGAATTGGTTTAAAGCATGAAGTATGCTTGATTTGGTTTAAAGCATAAGTACGCTTAAGATCCATAGAAATTGAATTAAAGGGAAGAGAAAATATTCTTGTGGGTGTCTGACTTCTCTACTGTTCTTCTCAATAGTACACCCCTATTGAAGATTGATGGCCTTTTGTTGTTTTGTTTTATATTTTATATTTAGTGGAAGAGAGAAATAGTAAGGAGAACAAAGGGCAGCAGAAATTTTTATAATATATTGATGTTTTCAACTCTCATACATCTTACAAATGGCAATCCATCTATTTATATAGGCCACATGGTGATCTTTATAAACCCAAGAAAAATATACATCATTAAACATGATCCTAGAAAATATAAACATTTAACATATTTAGAAAACCCAAATTCATTCACTCTAACAATTTGACTAGTTGACCAAAAATTAATTTTAACACTGGAATATCGAACTAGAGTGTTTTTTTTTTTGGGTGGGAAAATATGGGGTTTAGTTGGTGTTTCAAGAATTACAAAGCGTGCAACATTTGCCTCTGTAATAATAAAACGGGTATAGATGTAGGTGCATATATATTTTGGGTAGACTTATATGTGTAGGTTTGAATGGTACTATAATGAATTTGGGTTTTATATTGTTGGCCTTTGTAATGTGGTCGTGAAGTTATGTTTCAGAGAAGGATCTTTGGTGTTAATTGTTTTTCGGGCATACTCATTAATATGTTGTGAAGTCTGGGTTTATAATTTATAGGGTTGTGAAATCCTAAATTAGAGCGGTAAAAATGGTAGGCGGAGCTGGTTCCGTCACGGAACAGCACGACACGTGCGTCGGCTACATGCCGTGACTTGCTTGTTCCGTGCCATGACCATATTTTTAAAATTTGACACGACACGACACGTAAAAGATCTGGTAATAGCATGGCGCACGAAAGATTTGGTCATGGCACAGCACGTGGTCAGGCGATTCACGTGTTATTAGGACCGTTAGATCTTACAATGGTGAATATTGAATATACTAACCTAAATTATGAAAAAAATAGTTAAATATTACAGACGTGACCAGTCACGTTTGAACATAACACGTTTGATCACGGCGTGACTCATGTGCCGTGAACAACCCTCAATATTTTGGCCATGGCACGTTTTTCATTCTTATCCTGAATGGTAACAAATTATAGAGGAGATGATTTTTCTTTTTTATTACAGCTCGTAAGCACCACACACAACTCACCCACTCTACTCGAACTCAGGTTCTCCCGTAGGAGAACTAATACCATACCAGCTGCGCTGGACAGCGGTGGTTTATAGCGGAGATTATTGCAGTAGAAGTAATTCCCTTAACAATATCTTCAATTATTGCAATTTCCTTCAATCATCCGACATGAATGAATAGTAGTGCCAGGCTACAGTACAAATGCATGTGACTCTTAGGTAACAGTGACTGTATTGTGAACCCGACAAGAACAAAGTGGCCCCACTCCACTGAAAGTAAATTTGGTAGAAGTTAAATAAGCATTGACCCCACTCCACCTAAAGTATTCATATCCACTCTCGTTAAAAAGAAAATAAAAGAAACATAAATCGTGAAATAAACATTGACTACTGTACAAAGTCTTCTTCACACCACTTCCAAGAGCTTACCGAATGGGTTGATTCCGTCTTGGTCCTGTCATGTGAGTGTTGCCCGCACATTATAATTGGGGACTACAATAAATCATATCAGGTTGACTAATCAAGCTTTTATGTAACCATAAGCTAGCCTTGGTAGGATTTGTTGACTAATCCATCAAGCTGCTCCTGTTTCGACAATTAAGTATTTCATTTTTATATTACTTGTTTGTTGCTGCTACATAATCTCTTGCAATTGTTTTGCAGCGTCTTCGATGATGTCTTCCTTTCGCCCACAAATAGGAGTCCCCTCGAAAGAAATAAATTTACTACTCAATTTATTGTATGTTGTGTAATATTTGGAAAGAATTTCCTTTGCTCATGGGGATTCATTTTCATTGATTTTTGATTTTTTTTAATACTTCTTTTTTCTTCAAATATTCACCTCTTAAAGAATGATTAAGCAAGCCGATGGTCAATTTTTGTATTAATTGGCCAATTTTTGGTCGTTATCTGGATCTCTATTTTTTTTTATTTTTTTATTTTCAACTTTCTGATAATGCCTTTTTCTCTTTTCTAGGTATAAAATGACTGGATCTCTACTATTTTTTTTCTTTATTTTCGATTTTCAACTTTCTGATAGTGCCTTTTTCTCTTTCTAGGTATAAAATGAATGATTAAATTAACAGCACTACAATAATATATATACATTCGATATTGCTAAAACCTTAATTTGGCTCCTAATGGATAGCCAAATCATTTTTAGTCCAATATTAATTAAGACGAACCTTTTGAAGGAACACTAAATTGTTCGCATCTTATCTAGAAGTCTGTTTTTTTAATTTAGTTTCTTTAAATGGTGTGTATTGCATTGTCGACCTCAGTCATAATGACTTCTTAAATTTGTTGTTTTGGCAGTACTATTTCTACATTTTTGCAGAACAAACCCTGCCACGATAGATATTACACAATTTAGAACAAGATTGCCTATCCTACAGTGTCAACATACATAGACCAATCACAACAATCAAATTAGAAAAGAAAAGGAAAATAATCTAATCCTACAAATGAAGATTTGGTGATATCCACTTTTAAGATCAATTTTGGAGAATACCTTGGCACAACTTTGTTGATCCAGTATGTCCTCAAGTTGCAGAACCGGAAACCGGTACCTTATACTGATGCGATTTATTGCACGACTTACGTTACCAAAAGTCTTGGTTGTGATGCAGTTTGGACCAAAAATTCATCTTAATTAGGTTGTATAGGATCCAACATATCTGAAAAGGAGTGCTCATGTGATCCATGACATTATGCTTTTTGGTAACTAAAGATCTCCAACATTGCATCTCCAATAATAATACATTAAATAACATATTTGTCCATACATAACAGAAAACAAAAATTCTTCTTTAAAAAATTTCGTCCAATATTATAAGAAAGTATTTGTACATAAAAATAAGTTGAATCTGTATGGCTTTTATACAAATCACTGAAAATTAATTTCGTTAAAAAAATATTGCATCTTATATGAATTTACGATTGAGCTGATACCAAATGATAGAAATAATAAAATCGTAATGTGTTTTGCAATTAGAACACAAGCAATTCAGAATCCGTAAATCCAAAATAAAATAGAAAATTGTAATTTAAAACTTACAGTTTTGAAGTGACAACATCGTTAAGCAGAAGCGTAAATACTGATCATCAATGGTTTTCCTCAGACGTGATGATGGATATATACCTTAGGCGTTTTTCTTTTACTTCTCTATTTAATTTTTATTGACGAAGTTTTCAGAATGAGGTGCGTCCAAATACGAGAAGAAGTCTTTTAATAACTCTGAGGCAACATTTGGGACTAGTATATTATATAAATAGCAATCTGAATTTTTCCATAAAAAATTACTAATGCATTTTCATTAATTTCTATAAATAAAATTGGTGCACAACGATAACGTAGGCCACATAATTAAATAAAACTAACATCATGCACTGTGTTCCCGGTTGATCATATGTATAATTGATTCACATGTCAAGAAACATAATCAATAAGTTGACATAAATGACACAATCTTATCTTGGGCTTATCATTAGAGATATCATGTGATATTGGATACGACACATATAGTGTTATACACATTGTCTATATTAGATCACGATAGTGTCTAGTTACGTATTGTCTTTATCATTTGAGTAGTCATGATGCATTGAATAATGCATTACTAGATGCCAATCTTAACTTATGAGAAAAAGTTTTCATGCTTTATATGCCACTAGTGTACAATGAAATCATGCTTTGTGCGTCCTTTCCTCGGTGTCATGTGACAGACATCTGTACAAAAAAAATTTGTGACAGATCTGGAATCACTTCAAGCAGCATCTCAAGTCAACTAAAAGTTGAGGAAGTTAGAGCGTTCACGTGGCCCTGTCATTACTAAAAAGCGACCTTAGCAAAAAAATCTAGATATTTTGACTCTTCAATGACTTTGATTGTTCCTATATAACCTTTTATTTTAATTAATTTTGGTTCATATATGTTTATCTTTATTTTTGCAACTTCAAACAATTAGCATTCGGAAATTTTCTTGCATCTTGGATCAACAATTATCTCTCTCAATTTGTCACTAGCTAAGAAAGTTCGAACAAGTCCGGAAAGGAATGGATCGTATTTTGTCCGAAGGACGACTTTAAATATAATTTTATTGCAAGTCCGTTTATATATATATATATATATATATATATATATAGAGATTGGCTAATGTAATAACGTTAGAACTTCGGCCGAAGTTCTAACGAGTCGTTTATTAGTTTTTAAAATCCAAACAACCGATCCGAACCGTTCAACTTTTTCTAAATATTGAAATGTGCTTGGAGACCAAATTTTACATTTTTTGGAATTTTTTTACTATTTATTAAGCCACTTTGAAAATCGCAGATCTGCTGTGAATAGTAAAAAACAGCAAAATTTTCTGGACCACCGGATCAGAATTTTCAAAGTGGCTTAATAAATAGTAAAAAAATTCCAAAAAATGTAAAATTTGGTCTCCAAGCACATTTCAATATTTAGAACATGTTGAACGGTTCGGATCGGTTGTTTGGATTTTGAAATTGCAAAAACGACTCGTTAGAACTTCGGCCGAAGTTCTAACGTTATTACATTAGCCAATCTCTATATATATATATATATAGTAGAACTAGGGTGCTCTCGAGTTCACCAAGCCCTTGGTGAACTCAAGTCCAAAACTCATCGGATCGGCTTCAAACGATGAATCCGACCGTTGAAACCCGTCTACCTTACGAGTGATGCGTCTACATGCAAAAATTTTAAATTTTGAAATTAATTTTGCATAGAGCCAAGTGGTCAAAATTAGAAGGTTAATAAATTAATTTTAATGCATTCATTTTTTGACGTTTTTTGACTACTTGACTCTATGCAAAATTAATTTCAAAATTAAAATTTTTTGCATGTAGACGCATCACTCGTAAGGTAGATGGGTTTCAACGGTCAGATTCATCGTTTCAAGCCGATCCGATGAGTTTTGGACTTGAGTTCACCAAGGGCTTGGTGAACTCGAGAGCACCCTAGTTCTACTCTATATATATATATATATATAACCATCTGATTCGCGTTGAGATTTGTGCAAACGGATTTCATACAAATTAAATGTAAACTGTTTTGTAAATCTAATGGAAAATCTATTCGTCGTCATATCAGCGTGAGTTCAAGTTGTTTTCCGTTTTTCTGGCAAATCGGAAAAACTAACCTTCTATTCCTGACCGGGTAGTTAAAAATTTATTTCCACTTACAAGGTAAAGTGCCGGTTCTTGCATTGAGACAGTGCGAAGCTCAACTATATATATATTTCTAACCGGGTAATTAAAATTTTATATCCAGTTGTTATGACGTTGTTTACTAATACTTGATATACTAGCTTGGAAAAATATGCATTTTGCGTAGTGATTGGCCAATCTTGTATCATATATAGCTCGACAAAATCATTTTCTGAAATGATGCAAAATTTTAGAAAATCGCAAAATCTTGTAGTTCCAAGATATATATATATATATATATATATAGAATTAATATTAAGGGGGAATTTCATGTATGCCTCTCAAAAACATCAAATTGTAATATTATATTTACTCTATTAAATTTTATAAACTCACCGATATACACAATTTATTATATTTTCTATAAAATCTCATTTGAAATATATATTTTTAAAATATGCGCCTATCCGCGTGCACATTTCAATCTGTTCACACAGGGACCACAGCCTGTATCCCAAAACTTATATCAAAATTGAAATATGCGCCTATCCCGCTCGCACATTTCAATCTGTTCACACAGGGACCACAGCTTGTATCAGAATTGAACAATTGTTTGGCTGAAAACAAAATTTGCGACCATGTATGGTGACCTCAAATTTCTGTACTATTTAAACATTTTTTTAATATATTTTTTTATTGGCGTATATTATATACCTCATTATATAAAACCAATCACTTCAGGTATCTATACCCTTCTTCCTCACTCTCATATCAGACACTAGATTAAGCTCCACAATAAATGGATAGTGTGATAACAAGTTCTCCTGTGACCGAAGAAGCACAAACTCAGACTGAGACTAGGCCTAGGCGCTCACTGATGCCACACAAGCTCCTCGAGGCAGCTATTAACGGCAACGAGGCAGATTTGAGGCGGCTTCTGGGATTGAACGACCATCCCCCTCCTACGAGGATACCTATTGAGGAAATGACACCAATTGAGCCCTCTCACTGCGTCATCAAAAGCGTAGCAGGTAAAAAAAATTTTGGGCAAAACAAGAGTGACATGAGTACCAAGCTTGGTACGTACCTTAGACCAAGACTTAGGGCGACAAGTAGACTTGCTAACTCGTGGTTAAGGTCACATGTGATTAATGACTTAACCCGTGTCGTGCCGTGTCGTTGCCTCTCAGACGTGCTACAAAATACAAATATCGTGTATCTGCCAAAAAGTATAGAAATCTGGCATGAAAATTGTAAGAACACGTCACGTGTGTAGAAGTGTCTTTGGTTTTCAATTTTTTTTTAAATCACAAAATATGTTGAAAAATTGTAACAAAACTGATTTTTATTTTCAGAAATGACCAACAAATAAGGAAAGAAGCAAAATAAAATTATGACAAAATTGTACTAGAAAACATTTATTTGCAAATTTTAGAATTTTCCACCTTTTATACCAACTTTGAACCGTCTATGTTTATAAACATAAGCAAAACTAATAAAAAAATTCTTACTACGGAGTTCACTGAAAAAATTTAGAAATTAAATTTAATTATATATTCAATAAGAATAATGGAGATGCATACTTTATATTTTGCTTGAGTCAATAGAAAAGCTGTAGGGGTTGTTCGGCAAGAGGGGGCCAGATTAAGCCTCATTTAGCTTATTTAGTTGCTTAATCCTTCTGAACATCAATTGCTTAGCAAGGATTAAGAACTCTCTTTTAATCTTAATCCCTGCATGTGCCTTAATTAACCTTACTCTCTTTTAGCATCTATCTACTAATTAAGACAATCAAATATGAGCTCCTTAGTGCGGATTAAGATTTAAATATACTTTCGTTGCCGAATGGCCACTACAAGATTTGACTCCCCCCGGTCTCTTTAATCTCTGCATGCATAATCATCATATCATCCTTGATGCTATGTACTCGGTACTTTCGAGCATTATTTTGGATTGGTCATGTGCTTTTTGTTAGACATCCAACCAAATCTTTTAGGTATACAAGTATAATTTCAAAAGCTTTCTTTGTCAAACGGTTACGACCATTAGTTTAAACTCTGCTATATGCACTAAGAGCAAACTTGGAAGCTATCGTCGATACGGTACCACAAGTATCATGATCCATGAATATTAAAATGGGTCATAAACTCTCACTGCTTCCAATAATTCAAAATATCAAAATGGGCTCTTTTGAATTGTTCAGAAATGAAGGCCCGGGTGTAACAATGTAAATTTAAATTTCACTGGTGTTATGCTGAAATCTAGAGGTTGAATCAGAATCACTCTTTCTTCAGAGTTTATATTATAGTCCGTTTTTAATTTCAACCGTTATTTTTATTTTTTTGTTGGGGCAGGAGAATTTGAACAGTCAATTGACTAGTCGATTGGTAATGATTATAGTGCTTCGTTTAAAAGCTAGAACTCATCTATCTAATGATAAATAATAGTAGAATATGGTAAACTATAAGAATAGACCGTCCAAACATCAGAAATAATCTGTGTTTTTAAATGCGGTCGCATGGACCGCATATGCGTATGCGGTTTGCTGACGGGCTCAAAATGTCATGCAGTCATGTGTATGCGGATTTGAATATGTGGTCATGCCAACGCATAAACTACATGCGGCACCATCCATGCGGACGCATATGTGGACAGCAAGGAGTTGATTAGGGTTTCTGTTAGGTGTACCCCCATTCTTTGCACCCAGAATTGTCTCCAAAACTTGATAAATTCATATAAATTCACTCCTTTTGAGTTTTTATGGTTTTCTTTATATAAAAATTCATGATTTTTTATGTATAAATTAGTGACTTTCATATAAATTAGTGACTTTCACGAAATTTGGGTATCAGAATTATATCACCGAATTTTAAAACATTGGAAATAATTAATGGTCACTAAATACCGGCCTATTTTAACCCTTAGTAACTAAATACTGACTGTTCAAATAGTTTCTTACATGAGGACCAACTGTCCAAAAGTTCGGCCGACTTGGATCCCAGTTTGATTAACCAGCACACAAAATAATACCGACCTTATTAACTCACAACCTAATAAAGCTCGATCGACCCAATTGATCCTTGAACACTACAACATGAAGTCCAGGCATGGAGTCTACCAGGACCTGCCTGAAATGAGAAAAAAAAAAAAATGGATCCTAACCCAAACCTGCCTGACCCAAGTAGAAGACTAGTCTGCATTTTATAATAATACCGGCAAAATGAAAATTGACAATTGCTTTTGCAGGTATGGAGAATACCATTCTTCACATACTCTCTGCCAATGACCACGGAAATCTTGTGTCAGCAATCTGTATGAAAGATAGCTCATTGCTGAAGGAACGCAATGTAAGAAATGAGACACCCTTCCACCATGCTGCAAGATATGGGCATATAAACACTATTTTGAGGTTGATGGCAAATGCCAATTTGGAATTTGGTGAGGCTGGGTTGAAAGAGCTGCTTAGACAAAAGAACTGCCTAGGGGAAACAGCCTTACATGAAGCTGCCAGACACGGTCATGGAGTTGTTGTCTCGGCTCTAATGAGAGAAGATCTGGAATTGGCGGGCCTGGTCAACAATGATTCTGTCTCTCCCTTGTATTTGGCTACTGCAAGGGGATCGCTCGATGTGGTACAGAATATGGTGGCAAAAATGTTGAATCACCAAATTACACCAGCATTTTACGCAGGACCAAAAAAGCAGACGGCGTTGCATGCTGCAGTACTCCAAGACCCAGGTACATAACAATATCGATTGATTTTTGTTATTCAACTTGAGACAGCAGTTTCTTGCTAAGTTTAATCAGACGATGCATTTTCTTTTTTTATCAACCATAAAATTTATTTTGGTTAAATCAGTTTGGTTTTTTCTTTATTTTGCCAAATTTCAAATAAATTGAAGAGATAGAACAAATCAAGTATTTATTAGTATTGTGTTAGTATTGTAATATAACACGTATTATACATAAATTAGCTATACTTGATATTCATATTACAATTATTATTTGAATTTTTCATACCAATTTAGTTAAAACGAAATTAACTTTGGTTTATTTGGTTCAGTGTCTAATTCAGTTGATCAGATTATTTAGTTGATCCAATTTGTATTTTGGTTAATGGTGAATTATTTGGCTGGACTAATTTTAGTTCGGTTTGAACCAAATCAATCAATGAACACCCTTAGCCTTTGGCTTCATAGCTCTACCAAATGACTTTACTTAATAAATACTGAGTTATAACATGATTTTTAGGACATCATAAATTCAGAACTTCTAGGAAAACAACATAGAGTAACCTAGTTTTCCACTAATTAAGTGGGAACGTAACAACCTCCATGTATAAGGAAACAAAAAAGGAATAAGTCACCTTGTTGCATCTTCGAGCTTCTTTTCTCATGTGAAGTGCACAGATTATAAACATTGTACAAGTTATTGCCGGCTGTGTCATACATGCCCATTGGTTAGAACTGAGCGCCATAAAATACCTACAATTCCTCAAGTAAGAGCACAAATTAAATAAATTTTAGTTCTTATTAACAGGTCTCTTCGACTTCTCGTTTTATGAAATTAAAGTGACAATATGTCAGTAATGCTGTCACCCTAATTCAGTCCATTCTCAATCAAATGTTGAAATCCAATTTAACTGAAGTCTCACTCTGTAATCACAATATACCCTATAAGATGAACTTCTTCCAATGCTTTAAAAAAGTTTGTAGTATGTTTGTATATATTATGCACTGATGCACTAATGGTACATGTGGCTAATAGAGTGTAAAAAAAGGATGCAAAATACTTTCAGTCAGCTGCTTCTCATTCAGCAAGGAAGGAATTATTGCTTACTAAAACTAAAACTATGGTTTGCCTAATTGAACTTCTCTGTGTTATCTTATTGACAGGACTCACCGAAGAACTATTACAACTGTACTCAGAACCACTTGATAGGTGGGTGGATGAAACAGGGAGAACTCCTCTCTACTTCGTAGCATCAACTGGAAATCATAAGATTGCCAAACTCCTATTGGATAAAGATCCGTCCTTGGTATACATCCCAGATTCACACGGATCATTTCCTGTGCATACTGCAGCACGAATGGGCCATGTAAAAATGATTGTCCTTCTCTTACAAAGGTGCCTTGATTCAGGTCAGCTACTTGACTGTAACGGTAGGAACTTCCTACACATTGCCATAGAAGCGAAGAAGTCAAATGTTATCTTTAAATTGCTTAAAGATTCATAAAAGGAGCTTCCCATCTCCTACTGGAAGAAAATGTTGAATAGAATGGCAAACACAATGGATAACAAAGGAAACACACCATTACATTTAGCGGCAGAACATGAATATAATGATGTTATGATATCTCTTTTGGAGAACAATGAATTAGACCTGACTTTACAAAACAAGGAATGTCTAACAGCTTTCGACCTTTCGGTGATTCAACTTAGGAAATCTGCAAGGAACACTCAGGTTAGCTGCCTACTATTTCTCATCAACCTTGGTCGAATTTTCTTTTCTTTAAAATAGGTGACAGCCGGACTTGATTTATTGAGGCATTCCAAGATTTTTCCAAATGTTGGCTTCTACTTCTGCACCTTTTTCAAAGCATCTTGTTTATTTTCTAGCTATTTGGTGCTTCCACTTGTGCATGGAAATGTGTGCCCAACGAACCATCTTATATCCATTGCATATTTAACTGGTGCAGTAGCCATTTCTAAAAGAAGTGGTTTCTTCTCTTGTAGGGCTTACCTGCATATACACATCTTAAACATATAGATCTAATTGTGTGGTTTTGTAATTTGTTTTGAAACTTCAACTTCCTTCAGAGCTGAATTCATTGGGTTAAGCTATTCCTTAGGATCTAGTACATCAAATACTTTGCCAATCCAACTTATATGTTCCTTTTCCTTTTCCTTTTCCTTTTCTAGGAAGGTAGGTTTTTTGGAAGATTGAAGAGAAGGGACGCCTTGGGTGAATTTTACGTTAAAAAAAGAGGAGCTCGTTTCAGTACAGGTTGGTTTCAGGACTACTCTAAAGGCCAAATGTCAGAAACAGAGTTAATTAGAGGCACCAAAGAGGACCACATTTCGACAACGGACGCAAGACGTGCTAAAACGAACTCAGAGAGTTTGATGGCGAAAGCCCAGTTAGTGGGCCTGGGCTCTGTGCTTATTGTAACAGTAACATTTGCTGCAGCTTTTACTCTTCCAGGGGGTACCAATCAAGAAACAGGCACCCCAATTCTAGGAAGGAAATATATGTTCAGGGCATTTGTCTTAGCAGACCTCTTTGCATTTAGTTTTTCCTTCTTGGCTACTACGCACCTCATACACAGCTCGTGGGTTGATAATTTTGATAGGATGGAAAGGAACATTGATCAATCCATGGATTTTTTTAGTTGTGCTGCATGGTTCATGTTCATTGCACTGGGATTAGGTCTGCATCTGGTGCTAGCTCCTTTGGGTTCTATTGGGTTTCTAATTCTCACGTATACTGCCATCTATACTCTCCAAAGCATTGTAGCAACATTCCGACTACATTATAAGCGTTTCAGGGAGGAATCAGAAATACTGACACACATTCCATATGTAGCTAGTGATTTAAACCCCAAGAACATCTGGTGGTCTGTATATCCATATTTATCTGATCACATCTGGGTGCTTTATTTGTCCTTCCTGATTCTATTAATAGAAGTGTTTCAACAAGCAGCGGAGAGCCAGGCCACGCCCCCTCAGCCCCCTCTGCCCTCTTTGCCCCCTCTGTCCCCTCCGCCCCTTCTTGGATGAATTTTTATGGAGATATATAGGCCCGGATTAACTTTACCCTTCCCCCCCAGACAAAAATTCTGGATCCGCCCATGTGCACTAGTATAGAGTTTAGATAATTGAATGGTTTCAAATTACGAGAACTCAGCTTGTCTTGAATCATTTAGATAATCTTGTAAAGCACTGAAGCAGTTCTTATGTTGTACTATTTTTTTTATTTTACAGGACGATTCTTTGTTTTCCATTTACCTAGATATGGTTTTCTTGTAGCGTGCTTACATTTGACTTTGTTTAAGTTTTGTGCAAGTACAGTCAAGCAGTGATTGACCATACTGTAATTTAATAATCTGTTGATTACCGATAGTGATTTGTTCTTTCGTAGAGAATACCTAAAAAATATAGTATTGAGAGGGATGGAACCAGAAAATTGAGAGGGGGGAGTGTTGAATAAGTAAATGTCTAATTTGTAACAACCGGTAAATTTTTATGTTAATTTTGAAATATATTTTGGACTTAATTATAATATTGTAAATTTAAAGGTTTCAAATTTAAAAATGCAAACTTTGTTTAAAAAAAAGAAAAAGAAAAGAGACCAACGTGGCAGCCCTTGCCACGTGCCCCCATGCATGGAAAGTTTTGACCACCGTAAATGACTCAAAAGCTCCCCCTTCTCCTTTAATTGATCCGGAAAAGAAAAAAATGAGAGAGAAAGAAATTGGAAAAGAATGAAAAGAAAAAATTTTGATATTTGATTTGATATTCGAGGGTACTCCGTCCCGAAAAGTACCGTTGCGAAAAGAAAAAACACAGTTATGACGGTACTCCGTCGCGAAAAGTCACTTTTTACCCTCACAAAAAGTCACTTATTCTTGTTGTGATTGGAATTCTGACTACGTCGCGTTAATTCTGAATAGTTATTGCAACTCGAATTGGATTTCTGGATTGATCGCTATCAGGTAACTGGACTTCTCTATAATCTATGTTTTCGTTTTGGTTGGTTGAATTGGATATTTGAATTGGATATTGGATTATGAGGCATATTTTAACGGGATAGCGGGTCTGAGGTTCGAATTTGATTGTGAACTGATGAGAATGTGTTTTGAGAATGTGGGAATGGTCTGTGTGATAGACATTCCAAATACTGTGTGACTTGTTTTACTAATAACCTAGACCGACGTGCTATCGCCGGTTAAATATGCATGCATAATTTGATTTGAATTTGTGTAGATTAATCCAGTATGTTTGAATGGTTGTTTAATTAAGCCAATTATAGAGAAGCTGCGTCGTTAAATAACCGGTTACTGAGCTTTGTAGCTTATTCCGTATTGTTTCTTTGTGTTTTTGTTTGCGACGTAGGTTGACGGGACGAATGATGGATGCGAGAGTGCCTCTCTTGTCGCGAGCCCCGGTCCGGCGGCGGGGTTGTGACATAATTTCACTTTATGATGGAACTAATAGTATTAATTTTTGTAAAAATTAAAAATTTTGATGGACAAAAGTTTTTACGAAGATCTATTTTCCAAACATCTCTGTGAAGTACTTGTTTGCGATTGGGGCTGCCCTTACCTTCAAATTGGAAATCGCAATAAATCAAATGAGGTTCATAATTTTTTTTATTTGAATATATGTATTTTACATCACTTAACTTTTTTACTTTTTGTAATAATAATTCTTGGTAAAATTTTGCCGACTCATTAGATTGCTCCTGTTTAGACAAATGAACATTTATTATTATATTACATGTTTGTTGCTGCTAAATAAGATCCTGCCCATTTATTTTGCATATTTTTTGGTTCCCAAAGGGACAGTAGCCTAAATGGAATGAAACTAAATAATGTTTTCTTTTTTGGGTAATTTGATCTAAGACAAATAATTTATGTAGGTATCTTGCATTAGACTCCTGGGCGATCATAAGAGCAGCACCAGATATGGATTTATTGAGTTTGCCAAGGTAATTTTGCAATAAAGCCATTTAAAATAATATGATTTGATATAAAATAATGTGTTCCTCTTTTTCCTTTTCTCTCTGTAAGAAATGTTTGCTAATGTTGCAGGAGGAATTTGTTGTGGCAGCAATCAAATGCATTGGCATGCTACTTGGCAACTATTGTGTCAAGTATACCTCTATGTTATTTCCTCTTTTCTCATATGCACTTTTAATTTCATAATAGAATATTTCCTATATGCCTTCTTAATTAAACAAAAGTAATTATGTATCCCTTTTAGCTTCAAAAAGAAGTATTCATTTTTCTTAAATAAAAAAGAACATTCATATGGCACTGTGAGGGAGGTTACTTCAGTGATATTTTGAAATAATATGGGGAAGCAGGGGTGCATAAATATTTAAATATTGAGGGGTATATATGATATTCCCTGTTTTCTGTAGGGTTATGCATGGTATTTCTTGTTCTGTAGGGACAAAAGTAAATTTTAGGTTGCAAGGAAGCTCCAAAATTGCCACCCATTTATTTGCACGTAATTTCTACAAATATTTGTTTTCTTTTTGAATTTTCACTAACACTTATGTAAAATTCTCCTCTTTTGTAGGGTTGTTTCTTCAAAAGCAGCATCAAGGCCCAGTCAACACTCGAACTAGATTTTTATTAATTTTTATTTTTTGGTGTTTGAAGTATTTCAAAGCGTGCAACATTTGCCGCTGTGATAATAAAACGGGTGTAGAACTGTAGATGTAGGTGCATATTTTGGGTTTTATATTAGTGGGCCTTTGTAATGGGCTCGTGAGGTTAAAGTTTTATCTTGTTTTATATTAGTGGGCCTTTGTAATGGCCTTTGTAATGGGCCTTTATAATGGGATCTTGAGGTTAAAGTTTTGTATTAGTGACCCCACTCCAACTATAGACATAGCCACATAAGGACCCCAAGAGCTTACCTTACCTTACCTTACCTTGCCTTACGGCAACTATAGTATTAAATTCAATTCATCCAAGAGCTTACCTTCCCTTACGGCAAGGTAATATACAAAAGAAAAGGTCAAATAAACATTGACTAGCTCCGCGCCACTACCACCTGAGATCTGCTGCTGTTTACTTGTTTCTCATTTTCACAAATCACATATAATCAGGTTCTTTCCTCCCTGTCTTCACATAAATTAATCTACCGAGCAAAATGGAAGGGAATTTGATAACCTCTCTAGCCACCAATTTGCTCCCCTCAATTACAGCCTCTGCACACTCTTCCTCTTCATCAAATTCTAATAACTCAAAAAGGCAGTGTGCTCGTGCCATGGAGGAGGATCTTGAGAGGCTTATCAAATTCTGAAGCTCAAGGAATCCTCAGAACCCTTTCTTGCCTCTACTTGGACACGTGTAACCTCGTACCGGTACTCGCTGAGCACATCCTCAGCATCATAAACGGCGCGGCTAACCTTATAGATCTATAAGTATATATATGTATTGTAAGCATCCGAGAAAGTATATATATATAACAACCGCAAAATTAAATACAATCATATTCAATAAAAAGTATCTTATTCACAAATTGACTGACTCGAAAGATGGGAGTATTTAACAATATTGTAGCTTTAATATACTTGTATACAAGAAAAGTCAAATTCCATATTACTTAAGAGATAGGAACTTAAGAGAAAAGGTACTGTCCCTCGTTGTCATATCCCCGTAAAATCCCCCTGTAAAACTTTCCATTTTTACAAAAGAGAAAAGGTTACTAAGGAGGACCACGCGCTTTCTTAAGGGGACCATGCGGATATATAATTGTTTTTGAGAATTCGCTACTAGTTCGACATCCACTGTATTAGTTTATATTTTGAATGCAAAAGGTTTACAGGATTAGATTCATTAGTTTACAGGGACTTTGAGTTATATTCAAAAGAGAAAAGGTTACTAACGGGGACCACGAGCTTTTATGAGGGGACCTCGCGGATATATAATTGTTTTTGATTCGCTACTAGTTTGACATCCACTGTATTAGTTTATAGGTTTACTACAAAAAGTTTACAAGATATATACTACAAAAGGTTTACAAGATATATAATTAAAGTTTGAATACTTTTAAAAAGGAAGTATATATACACCAGCTATTACTTACCATCAGGACATAAGAAAGAGATTACTTACATAAGAAAGAAAGAGATTACTTATCATCATTCGGACATGCATGTATTCTTTTTACTTTCAGACTCAATGGACACAGCATTCGTTTGGCTCTGTAACATGAATTTGGGAGCTCGTTGTCATGCGGAAGCATCTTTCCAAAAAGGTCTAATAATTCACTGAAACTTTTTTCACTCCAACCGTTACTCGCCTTCAAACGATATAGTCTCAAAACATCTTGTAATTTTGTAAATCTCGTACGACCGGGATATAATTGTCGTTTATGATCACTTTTAAATTTCATTGAAAAACTTTTGTATCCTTTTCCGTAAATTTTTGCTCAACCTCAAGGTACATGTCATCAAAGTTGTCATCATTGTGATCATGATTATGTGTAAATTATAATCATCACTACTAATTTCACTACTAATTTTTTCATTACCAACTTCATCACCAATTTTCTCATTTTCCTCACCAAAAACCTCAGATGCAATTTCAAAATCATATTAAAATTACTAGTATCATTGCTTGTTTCCCCAATATCATCACCAATTTCTCCGGTATCCTCACCATGCCATATCCGACGTGTTTATCAATTTTTAAACCCATCACAAATCAAACAACTTTTAATATCTGCAGAGTCAACGAACGATTTAATATTACAACACAATCGACAATGACAAGAAAAGTTGTTAAACCCTTCTTTTCCCTATTTTTCTCAGCAAATTTTATAAAACGATCAACACCCACTAGTACAAAAAACCCCTTCACCGACCCTCAACCACCGACTGTTTTAATATGTAACAGTCGGTGTAGAGAATGCTTGCCAAAATTGTAAAAAAGAAGTTCTCAACACCGGCTGTTATTTAAAAACAACCGTCAGTGAAACAACACCGACTGTTCTTAATAACAACAGTCGGTGTTGAGCAAACCTACACCGACGGTTTTTAAAAAAAAACAGTCTGTGTTGAGAAGCTACAAACACCGACTGTTTTTTTATAAAAACCGTCGGTGTTTCTCCACCCTACACCGACTGTTTCGGTTAAATAACAGTCGGTGTTGAGAGGTAGTCAACACCGACTGTTATTTAAATAAACCGTCGGTATTGCTCCCTGTTGTGTGTGATAAAATACCTAGGTTAACGTCGGGTTTTTTGGAACCGTCGGTATTGATTCATTTTACTAACCGTTTAATTTTGGAACCGTCGGTGATTTATGATTTCTTTTTATATCAACCTTCCTTTTCGCAGTCTATTTCTATCAGCCGCTGGTAAAATTCATTTCGCTCTTCAGAGAGGGTCGTGGATAGGGAGATCTGAACTATCACCTTGAAAGTTGTTCTATTCAGTAGCTTCGTGTAAGTATTTCTCCCTTCTAACTATTTCTGATTTCTCTTCTAACTATTGTTTTCGCCGTGTGGAAGTACTTCGCTGATTTCAATCCCTTCAAACTTTTTATGAATTATTCTATTCAGGTAGCTTCTGAACGACCTGCTGTTAGTTTAGTGATAAGGCACGCAATACTGCAATTGATAAGGCCAGGTATGCTGCTTCTTTGGATTGTTGTCTGAAAAACTAATTAAACCCTAAATCAGCATTGATCTAGCTCGTTTTTTTTTTTTTTTTTTTTAGTTGTGATGGCTGTCTATATTATGTTTGCCATAATTCATTGTTAGAAGTTCACTGTTAGAAGTTTAAGGATTTGATCCTGGTAGCAGAAAAAGCTAGAATTTTTTGTTATTTAAGAAACTTAAATTGACGCTTATACTTTGGATTCATGATGCATGCATTTATATTACTACAACATATGCTCCTTTTTATACTAATTAATGATAATGAATAAAAATTTGTTGTTTTGTTAATGCGATTTTTCTTATACCTTTGGAGATCAATGGGGTATGCCAATTTTTCCATGTCTAAGGGTATTTTGGTGATTATGTTGGGTTCTACAAGAAGTCACTTTATTCTCGAAGTTACAATTGCTTGATTTAGTTTGAATAATGTCTTTAAAATTTAAAATTTGTAATTTGCAAATTGTAGCGGTGCTTATAATTAAGGGATTTGGAGATTGTACGCCTTGTTTTATTTCTGGATGCTCAAAGGAGATTGTACTACTTCAAAAGAGAAGGTAAATTTAATTAAATTTGTTAATGGGTTAGATTAATGGCTTTATGTTGATTGGTATTTCCTAATTTCAACCCAATTATATATGGAATAGTTTGTAGCTTAGTATTATTGTATTGTGCGATCTATCCAATTTGCCTTGAACATTTAGTATGCCTTTTAGGTCGATGCCCGTTCAAAATTAATCCAATAGGGATTAATTTTGAATAGTTCCCTGTTGGGACTGCTCTTTGAATGTTTTGTCTCATTTAGGATGTGAACACATGTCAGCGGATTTGGTATTTAAGAAAAATTCGGTAGCATTTGTCCTTAATTGTTCTCACGAGTACGTATTGGATTTCATCTCCAAACGGATGTGATTTTTACGCGTACTTGGGGAACAAAGGGGAAATGCTGCCGAATTTTTCTTAAATACCAAATCCCGCTGACATGTGCTCACTACTGAGACAAAGCATTCAAAGAGTGGGTTAGGATTGTGCACCGGCCCTATGTAAGCCCCAAATTGTAATTTAAGAGCCATTCATGACCTCTTACCTAATTATTTTTATAATTACAGATGGATCGAGATTGGATGTATGGAGCTCGTAATACCATTGAGTATTTAGACGGTGTGAAAAGTTTCATAAAATTTGCTGAGCAACACGTGAAGACAAAGGGTGATGACACGATTCCGTGTCCTTGTAAAGATTGTTTGAACTTGAAGAGGTTTCGCACTATAGAAACGGTGAAGAACCATTTGATTCGTCGTGGTTTTAAAGAGCGATATACACGTTGGATCAGGCATGGAGAGAGTTATGGAGAAACAAGCACCGCTGCTAATACTGAGATTGGCCAGGAGGATGAGGATGCCAGTGTTGATAGTGATCAGGAAATGGATGTGAATTATAATTTTAACCCGAATGACAATTTAGGAGAAATGTTTAGTGATGATGAAAATGACATTGATGTACAAGAGTTGTATGCTGAATCTGAAAAACCTTTGTTTCCTGGTTGTGAAAATTTTACAAAAATGCATGCTGTGTTAAAATTGTATAATTTAAAGGCAAGTAACAATTGGAGTGATAAAAGTTTTACCGCCTTATTAAAACTCTTAGGAGATATGCTCCCAGATGAGAATGAGTTACCAAGATCATGTTATCAAGCCAAAAAATTATTGTGTCCTATGGGTCTAGATGTAGAAAAAATACATGCATGTCCGAACGATTGCATATTGTATCGGAACGAGTACGAGAAATGTGAAGTTTGTCCTATATGTGGTGAATCTCGTTATAAAAGAAAAGGTCAAACTGACGGTAATGATGATACATATAGAAAAGGACCTCCAGCAAAAGTGATATGGTATTTCCCCGTGATACCGAGATTCAAGCGTTTGTTCAAAAATCCTAAAGATGCGCAGTTGTTGCGTTGGCATGCCGATGTCCGGAAAACAGATGGAAAACTCAGACACCCGGCAGACTCGCCTCAGTGGAGAAATATTGACAGAAGGTTCAAGAAACATTTTGGTGATGAACCAAGAAACCTAAGGCTTGGTTTCAGTTCAGATGGAGTGAACCCGTTTGGTAACATGAGCAGTCAGCATAGCACATGGCCGGTTTTATTGTGTATTTATAACCTTCCTCCCTGGTTAACTATGAAACGCAAGTACATTATGATGTCGTTACTAATTTCAGGTCCAAAACAACCCGGAAACGACATAGATGTGTATTTAGCACCGTTGATTGAGGACTTGAAAAAATTATGGTGCGATGGAGTGCAAGTGTGGGATGCATACAGTAAGGAAAATTTCAAATTGCGAGCAATGATATTTTGCACCATAAATGATTTTCCGGCATATGGTAATTTGTCGGGTTATAGTAACAAGGGGAGGAGAGCTTGCCCTGTTTGTGAAGATGATACGGTTGATATTCGGTTACAAAATTGCAAAAAAACAGTGTACATGGGTCACCGTAGGTTTCTTCCTGTTAATCACCCATACCGTAAGAAGAAGAAAGCTTTCAATGGTGATATTGAGACTAGACGGGCTCGTTCTCCGCTGACCGGTAAGCAAGTGTATTTGCGAGTTAAAGGTATCAAAGTTCAATTCGGAAAATTTATTAAGAAAAAAATAGCCCCGGAAGGTGAAACTTGGAAGAAGAGATCAATTTTCTGGGATTTACCATATTGGGAGGAATTACAAGTGCGACATTGCCTTGATTTGATGCACATTGAAAAAAATGTTTGTGAAAGCTTAGTTAGTTTGTTGTTGGGCATTCCGAAAAAGACCAAAGATGGACTAAATGCTCGCAAAGATATGGTCAGTATGGGCACAAAATGGAGAGAGGTTGCACCTGAACTGAGAAAGACCAAAGATGGAAAAAATACTCGAACTTACCTTCCTCCAGCTTTGTACAATTTGTCAAAAGAAGAAAAGAGAAGGCTTTGTCGATGCCTTCATAGTGTTAAAGTTCCTTCTGGATATTCTGCTAACATAAAAAAGCTCGTGTCAATGAAGGATTTAAAATTGATCGGGATGAAGTCTCACGACTGTCATGTTTTGATGACACAAATGCTACCTATTGCAATCCGTGGTATACTGCCGGAAAAAGTACGGTTACCAATTTTAAAGCTTTGTTTTTTCTTTAATGCAATTTGTAGCAAGGTTATCGATCCCGAAAGTTTGGATGAATTGCAGCGTGATGTTGTCGTCACTTTGTGCGAGCTTGAAATATACTTCCCGCCGACCTTTTTTGATATCATGGTTCACCTAATTGTTCACCTGGTCTATGAAATTAAGCTTTGTGGTCCTGTGTTCTTGCGGTATATGTATCCATTCGAGAGATACATGGGTATCTTGAAGGGATATGTAAGAAACCGATATCGCCCCGAGGGGAGTATTGTAGAAGGTTATATTGCAGAGGAGGCTATTGAATTTTACAATAGTTATATAGCAGATGTACAGCCTATTGGTATTCCTAAATCACGCCATGAGGGCCGGGTTGAAGGTGTAGGAACCATTGGTTTGGAACTAATCGAGGCTGATAAGTCTTTGCATGAAAAAGCACACCTGTTGGTATTACAACACATGACATACATCTCTTCGTACATTAACGAGCATAAAACCATTTTGAGAGAACTTAATCCGACTAACGGAGACCGGTGGGTTACCAATGAACATAATAGTAAGTTCGCAGAATGGATTAAAAATAGAGTTATTCGACAAAGCGAGGAGGAATTGGCAGATAAATCTATAAAATGGTTAGCAAGAGGTCCAACTATTATTGTG
This sequence comes from Carex parvula, assembly GCA_025461045.1. Classification (NCBI taxonomy): domain Eukaryota; kingdom Viridiplantae; phylum Streptophyta; class Magnoliopsida; order Poales; family Cyperaceae; genus Carex; species Carex parvula. The sequence continues at coordinate 130,044 of JAJGRW010001093.1, read as the reverse complement.
AATACGTACCAGGCATATGACATCAATGGGTACACTTTTTACACGATAAAACAAGACAGAAAAAGCACCAATCAAAGTAGTGGTGTAACGCTAGTAGCCATATCAGAAGAATTCTCCAGATCTAAAGATGCCCGGGCAAGTACATGCGAAGAACTCGTACTATGGTCAATGTAGAAGAGATATGGGAGCTCGATTACGTCAAATTTAAGATTCCGTTATTCCGGTGTAAATGGGTTGATAACCGCCGGGGTGTTCAAGTGGATAAGTACGGATTTACTGTCGTGGATTTGGAAAAATTGGGATATAAGAATGATCCATTCATACTTGCCAATCAAGCCACCCAAGTCTTCTATGTTGAGGATCCCCTCAATAGTAAGCACCATATTGTCCTTCACGGTAAAAGACGCATAGTGGGCGTTCTTGATGTGGTTGATGAGGAAGAGTTCAATCATTTTGAAGAAACGCCCCCATTCTCTGTTGGCGTGCCATCTAACGAAGTAAGAAATGATGATATCGAAGATGCAAGTTATTTACGGCATGATCATCAAGACGGAGAATATGTGAATTAATTAATTAGTAAATGTGATTTTATTAAGGTACTCCATATCTAAATTCAATTTAATTTTTAACTTTAAACTCTTCCTTAAAACTAATGTTGTACATATATTTATTGCAGGAGAAATTTGATCAAACATTAGCGTAAAATTTGACACATGAAGGGAACACAATATATTTCTGGATTTAAGGTGTACAGACTGTTTGTTAATTTTTTGCCAATTTTATGTATAAAATTATGCTGATTTTACAGAAATTTTTGTTAATTTATTGTTAAAATTTTATTGCCAATTTATTAATTTATTGCCAATTTATCAATTTTATTGCCAATTTATCAATTTATTAATTTATTGTTCAAATTTATTGTTAAAATTATGTATAAACTTTTTGTTAATTTATTGCCAATTTTATTACCAATTTATCAATTTATCAATTTATTGTTAAAATTTATTGTTAAAATTATGTATAAAATTATGTATACAATTTATTAATGCAAGTTTTTTTTTTTCTGCACAGACTGTTTGTAACAGACAGAAATTTCAATTTTGACAGAAATTTTATGTATGAAATTCGGAGCCAGTGATCTTATTTGTCTGAAAATTTCATTTCCCGGGTTTCTCTCTCGATCAGCCGCCTAACTCGCCAAATGTTAAATTTTGAAAGCCAGTGATCTTATAATCTGCTCTCGCCGCAATTTCATTTCCCTCTCTTCCCATTTCCCTTTCTTCTCGGATCAGCCTCCGCTACCCCGCTCGCTACCCAGCCGCGAACCCGTTCACTGCGCCGCCGCTGGGGGTTCAATCAGCCGCCGCTCATTGCGCACGACTGAACCGACTGAACCCCTTCACTGAATCAACTACCCCGACTGCCTCCGCCGCTCACTACCCCGACTGCCTCCGACTGCCTCCGACTGCCTCCGACTGCCTCCGACTGCCTCCGCCGTTCACTGCCGCCGCTCACTACCCCGATTGCCTCCGCTCTCTCATACTGTAACCGCTCCGCTCACTGAACCGACTGGCCGTTCACTGCGCCGCTCACTGCGCCGCTGAATCAACTGAACCGACTGGCCCTTCACTACCCGACTGCCTCGATCCGCTCTCTCACACTGTAAGAAATTATCAATCTTTTGACATGATTTGCACACTGTAAGAAAATGGTTTTGAAATACTTGTTGCACCTTACACAATTTTTGTGTGTACTTCGGCATCTCTATATTTGTGTGTAAATTAACATAGCAAGTCAGCTATAGATAAATCAGGTACCAAAATCAGGTACCAAAAACCCCTTATATTTACTTGTTGCACCTTACACAATTTCTAATCTACTTCTGTACTTATTAATGTTAGCATGACATTTCTTGATTTTTTTTTTGTTTTGTTTTCACTAAATGAAGAATTACTGTGTTGAAAGTTCTCAGAATTTTACTTTTTTGAGTTAATTTGGATATCTGTGCAACTTAGTGATTTTTTTCTTGTAAATTTTTGTTGCATCTCTGAATGGGGATCTATATATACTTGATCAATATATATATAATCAGTTTTTCCCTTATTTTCCTTCTTTTTATTTGGGACACAAAAAAGATTGGCAAGTAAGTTCTTCTTTTAGCATATTGGAATACATCAAGAAGAAATATGTTCAACTTCGTTGAATATGCACGTAATTGAATATGTTCAGCATATATTCACATATATTCGGCATCTCTATAACAATGTTACTTTGTTGAATATGCACGTATAACCCTCCCTCTCTAGAAAATCACATATATTCAGCATTTTAATTAAGTACTGCTGCTGTTTTTATATCAGTGCTGCTGCTTATAATTTCTTATAATTTCGAATAGGTCAAGATGGGAGAAGCTCCATTACCGATCGAAAAGGCTAGGGAAGAGAATATCAACCAGATCCATTCGAGGATGGAACAACTTGGCATTGAACCTCTCGCACGTGTTGTGAACGGTCCTTCCAACAAGAAGACGACTGATCCAACAAGGAAGAGAAGGGTTGAAGAAGGCAGCAGCCCTAAGAATGATGAGGAGTATAATCCTTCAACTTCTTGTGATGAATCAAGTAGTGAGGAGGAAGCACCACAACAAAAAAAGAAAAAAAAGAATCAAGAGCAAGCTGAGTTGGGAGAAGGCAGCAGCCATCAAAATCAAATTGGAGCAAATCCATTGGGTAAGATTCTAATTATAATTATAATGGAAAACCAATATTAGGTATCAATTCTTGCTCCCGATGCTTTCTATGCCGCTCCCCTTTTCTCCCAATTTGGATTCTATCTTGCGCATACATCATCAAAGGCACAAACCTGCAACCCAACTTTGCAATTTCCAATTATTCTTGGCTTTTGTTACCTGATTACTGAAATCTGAGCTTCCTGCTATATCAAAGCCCCAATACTAAAATTGAAGGATTGTTACCCAAACCCAATTGTTGGATCTTTGCTTTTCTTCTTCATGCCATATTAATTTTTATGTCGGTGAATTCCTTTCTTCATCCAAAGCAATGAACGAAAACTCAGATGGGAAAACCAACTGTCCAATTGAACCTAACAATCCATCCACCAGCCCTACTTTCTATTGTTGCTTTGCAAGAGGCCGCAATTATAATTATAATTGTAGAATCTTATCTTTTTTTTACTTCACCTGTATGGTTGAAGCCAGACTTCACATAAATTTTTTATTAAAAAGTTAATATAAAATTATAAAGTTGTCACTACTCTTATATATATATTTAACACAAGGAAAAGACTAAACTCTGAAACAAGTGACACATTTGCATAATTTATATATATGTATATATATATATATGTAACTTGTTTGGACTAAACTCTTACTATGTATATATATAGTAAAAAGTATATATATGTAACTTGTTTCAGAGTTTAGTCTTCTAATTGGTCAATTTTGAGAGTAGCTATTCATTTTCTTGCTTGTAATATACACACAATCATATGTCTAAATGTCATTATTTATGCGTCACAAGTACATATAAATAATAAATTACGAGTGACAGAAACCAAACATACTGGCACACTAGCTATCCATTTCACAAACTAATATTTGTAGCTCTTCTTTACTGCCCTTTACTGCTAAAGATCATTGCATTTTCAAAGTTAGAAATGAGCATGTATTGAAACTATTTGAGAGAGATTAGTTCACAACAAAGATAGATTGGGGCTATAGATCTCAAATGTTAATCAATATATATTTTGAAGGACTGAAAATTGCATCAGATAATTTAATTGGTACTTATAAAGAAAAAAAGAACTACTCAGGAACCATAATTGAACCATAATTGGTACTTAATATAGTCGACAAATTTTGTTTAGCCCCTTCAATTAACACCAGAACCATAATTGTGTTGAAAGTTGATCCAAAATTAGCTCTCTCTATTTAGAATTCTGTTGTAGTTGTTTTTAGAAGCATGAATGTGTGTTAGTGGATTAGTGGGTCTCTAAATATAGGTGTGTCTGTAGTAGGATTAGTGGGTTCTATAATTAGTCACGTAGTAGCAGGATAGGTGCAGGGAGTTAGTTCTATTTTGGGACTGTTTGTAATAGCAGCACAAGGTAGTGGGGTGCTAAATTTAGATGATCCAAACATAGGTGTTGTAGGGCTATAAATTCAGCATGTTGTAATTGAATTAATTAAGAAGGGAAGTTGAATTATTTGTGTCAATCCTTCTTCCTCTGTTTACTCTTCCAACAAAGTGGTATCAGAGCCAGGTCGATCAACCCTGGGGCGTTTTCATGGCAGAAAACGGCAGCACCATCGTGAATGTCACGCAACCAGCAATTCCGCTGTTCAAAGGCGAGAATTATGAGTTTTGGAGTATCAAGATGTCAACCTTGTTCAAGTCACATGGTCTATGGGACTTGATAGCAAATGGAGTTCCTAATCCAGATCCTAATCCACAAGAGGATCAGAAGAAAGATGCAACGAGCGCTGTTTTTCATCCAACAAGCAGTGCATGACACCATCTTCTCGAAAATTGCAGCAGCCACCAACGCAAAGGAGGCATGGACAACCCTGAAAACAGCATTTCAAGGGAGTACTCGAGTCATGGCAATCAAACTTCAAGGCCTACGTAGGGACTTTGAAACATTGCGGATGAACAAGGAAGAATCAGTCCAAATTTTCCTTTCAAGAGTACAAGAGGTGGTCAATCAAATCCGAGCATTTGGAGACACCATGGAGGAGAAGACGGTGGTGTGCAAAGGTGTTGAGAAGCCTAACACCCAAGTTTGATCATGTTGTAGCAGCAATCGAAGAGTCCAAAGATCTAGCAACCTACACCTTTGATGAACTCATGGGGTCACTGCAGACTCATGAAGCAAGGATGTCAAAGGCTGAAGATAAAGGCGACGACAAGGCATTTTACATGAAGGGGGAGTCATCAAGAGGCAGATCTAATGGCTACCCAAGAGGCCGAGGCAGAGGAAGAAACAATTCCAGCAGAGGCAAGCCACAATCCCAGCAGAGGACGGGCTAATTCCAGCAGAGGAGGTAGAAGCAATCAAGCAAATTCATACGACGATTCCAAGAGGGATGTTCAATGCTATTATTGCAACAAGTATGGCACTACCAAGCAGAATGCTACAAGAAGCAAAGAGAAGAGAGTCAAGCAAATTATATAGAAGAGGAGGATACGCAACCAACTCTCTTCATGGCCAGCAGCGCAGTTGACAAAGTTGATGCAAGCAGCATCTGGTTTTCTCGATAGCGGGTGTTTCAAATCACATGTCCGATTCAAAGCAGTTGTTTTGAAGACTTGGATGAAACAGGCAAGTTGGAAGTTAAACTTGGTGATGACAAGCTAATTCAAGTAGAAGGCAAGGGCACAGTTGCAGTGCACACAAAGAAAACGAATTTTATGATGTGGAAGATGAAGTACATCAACAACCTAATCCAAACGCTAGTGAAACAACCCTCAAAACAACAGCACAAGCCAATCCTTTTTGAGTGGTGAAGAGAGCTCCAATGAAACTTCAAGTACTGATCCATCTATAAGAGTTTATAGGAGGCGTGATCGAAGTCCAGAAATAACAAGCAGAAAAACCAAGACCTTGCAGAACTGTATGACACTACACAAGTTCTCTTTGTTGCAGATCCCACAACATATGAAGAAGCTTGGAGTAACCAATTTTGAATCAAGGGGGAGTGTTGAAAGTTGATCCAAAATTAGCTCTCTCTATTTAGAATTCTGTTGTAGTTGTTTTTAGAAGCATGAAGTGTGTTAGTGGATTAGTGGGTCTCTAAATATAGGTGGTGTCTGTAGTAGGATTAGTGGGTTCTATAATTAGTCACGTAGTAGCAGGATAGGTGCAGGAGTTAGTTCTATTTTGGGACTGTTTGCAATAGCAGCACAAGGTAGTGGGTGTGCTAAATTTAGATGATCCAAACATAGGTGTTGTAGGGCTATAAATTCAGCATGTTGTAATTGAATAATTAAGAAGTGAAGTTGAATTATTTTGTGTCAATCCTTCTCTCTGTTTAACTCTTCCAACAAATGAAGCTTCCATGTTACAATGAAAACCAACCTACTTTTGCCCTCTTAATCTAATAAAAGATAAACAGAATTGCCAAAAATAAATATGACGTGATTATCATGTAAATTACAGAGATGGCTATGGAGGAGTACAATCCTTATCTTCTTCTGATGATTCGAGTGTGAGGAGGAAGCACCACAAAAAAGGACGGAGGTCGGACCACTTGTGCTAAGTTAGCAAAGAAGCGATTACGTATCAAGTTCAACAAGCATGGCAGCCAAAGGGGTCTTATTTGAGCCAATACAAGACATACGTGGCAAATGTATCGAAAGAAGAGTTCCTATCACTATTCCGAA
>JAJGRW010001093.1:0-116798 GCA_025461045.1 Carex parvula | reverse complement strand
AGAATATATGAAAATTTTAGTTGACTTGAAGTAAAGTGTTTAAAATAACAATTTGGATTTTTAAATTATAATAATAAATGTTAATTAATTAACTGTACTAGTAAATTATTTTTTCTAGCTTGGAGTAATTTGAAAAGTTATTGTAATGTCATATTAGTTGAATATTATTTTAAAGTGAATTTATTTCTAATAATGAGGGGTTTAGTGTAAATTTTCTAACCAACAAATAAGATGAAATATTAAATGAACCTTTTGTTAAAATTATGAATGTTGGGAGGGACACATGTCATTACAAACTATCAATTATCCCAACTTCACCAACCGGACCATCTTTCCCTTCTATTGAAATTATTAATGAATCTTTTGTAAAATTTTGAGTGTGGGGACACATGTCGTACACACGATCGATCCACCTAACCCCCACTTATTCTCTTTCTTTTCTCATTTTGCTTCTTCCCCTATGTTACTCATTTTTATCTCCTTTTTTATTGATATGGATACTTGACCGGTCATGTTGGCGCTGTCTTTTGTGGTAGCGCATGACCGTGGTAATATATTGATTGAACATTGAACTTGCACTAGTACAAAACAAAACCCTTCACCGACCCTCAACCACGACTGTTTTAATATGTAACAGTCGGTGTAGAGACTGGTAAAATCGTAAATAAGAAGAACCTCAACACTGACTGTTCATTACAAAAAACCGTCAGTGAACCAACACCGACTGTTTTTTAAAAAACAGTCGGTGTTGCTCATACCCTACACCGACTATTTTTTGAAAAAAACAGTCGGTGTTGAGCAGTCACCAACACTGACTGTTTTTTAAAAACAGTCGGTGTTGCTCATACCCTACACCGACTGTTTTTGTAAAAAACAGTCGGTGTTGAGCAGTCACCAACAGACTGTTTTTTAAAAAAACAGTCGGTGTAGTGATAGCAACACCGACTGTTTTTTACAAAAAACAGTCGGTGTAGGGTATGAGCAACACCGGTTTTAGTTCGAACCGTCATGTTGCGTTTTTTTGCTGGCTGTTTTTCTAAACAAAGTTCGGAACCGTCAGTGTTTTTATTTCTCTGAAAATTTTGCTTCGCGGGTTTATCTCCTTCGATCAGCCGCCAAAGCCTTCTAAAATTTCATTTCCCTCTTTTCAATTTCAATTCACTCTTCGCCAAACTCTTCTCCTGACCCTTCTCGCCAAAACCTTCTCCTACCCTTCTCCGCCAAACCCTTCTCCTGACACGGTACTCCCTCAGTTCCTTCTCCTGATCGGAGCCCCACACTAAAATCCCACCCGCTAGCCAAACCTTGTACCCGCTAATCTAATTTTTGGTTGTGAAATCGCGAAGACAGAGAGAGTCACGGAGGAGTGCGCGGCCTCACCGGAGACCGCCTGAGGAGATCGCAGAGGAGAAGGTGTGCGGCGGCCTGAGGAGCTCACTGCTGCCACTGGTACGAAGCAGCTTTCGCGTGGTTGATGCATTGTTTGCTCTTCCCTACCTATCCTTTTCAAATCCACTGATCGAAGGTGATTTGTATGTTTTGGGTTATAAACGTGTGCTTCCTTCTTTCTTTTCTTGACGAGATTCTAGGATTTGAGTTTGAGATGATGTTGGGCTCTTTACCTCCTATGATCTTACCACCTCCTTCCCCTTCGACCCAGTTCTTCTTTTATTACTTCATGTGCTGGTTTCTTTGTTTTTGTTTCACCTAATGCTACAAAAATTGCTGTCAGATTTAATTTTCTCTCTATTGATTTAGAATTAGATTTGACAAATGGTTGAAAATAGACTTCAAAGAAGCTAATGAACTGAACTTGGTTCACATTCTTTGTTGTATATTTTGGTGTATTTTTGTTAATTGGTTATTTCATTTGTTCAAACAGGAGATGTTCTTGCATTATCGGTGTTCTTTGCAATAAAGGTATGTACCAAGCTTAATGATTATAGTTTTATTTTGATATGGGAAAAGATCAGAAATATCTGGAACTGACTTGCATATTATATTCTTTGTAATGTCTGTTTCTTTATTTGGGGTTATCCTTTATTAAAAATAAGTAGAGAATAGGGACTGACTTGCATATTTCTGCTCATATAAAGGAGAGAGGAGGGTAAGTGTAAAATTCATTCAATTTCACAATGTAACTCAAAGTCAAAAACTAAATTGAGATTTTCACCAGCAACCTTAGGTTTCAACTGGACCTCTAATTTTGATGTCCACTTAGGTTTATATTTAGTTAGTTAAATTTTTGCAATGTGTTGCTTGTTGGCATGCCTTTGTTTAATACATCAGCCTTTTAGAAACTTGATTTTAATTTGTAATGCTATTTCTGCATTTTGTGTAAATAGTAATAATAGTAAAAAAAAAATATATTAGCAAATGTTCTTAGTACTGGTCCTGTTCTTTGAATTGTAGGTGTTAAAAGGTGGAAGTGTTGTTGATCTGTTTATCTTTTAAAGAGTCAGAACCTATTCGTAGGTACATTCCTACTTTCTCACCTTGCTCACTTGTGATTTGCAACACCAAATGTTTAGTCTTTCGCAATACTTTGATTATAATTTTATAGTTTATTAGACCTTTTTTGCAACAGAACTTTTGGTCGCTTGTATTCATTCTCAATTGCTCAACAGAACTTCCAAGTACGTACGATTGATTCATCAATTGCTCAATTTCCATTTCATGTTGCCTTCAGATCAGATCCCAATTTTAATTTATTTTTTGCAATCTCCTTAACTATTTAATCATATTACTTGCATTCAATCTCAATATAAAACAGTGCCTTTTGTCGAGCATAGGAACTATAAAACTGTCTACTGACGCACACTTGCATTCAATCTCAATATAAAACAGTGCCTTTACTTGTATTTTCTGTTTTGTACCTTGTTGTTGTTTTTATTAATGTAGAGAAAGAATCTTCGAATCTTGTATGATGCTATTGGAACACTTGCTGATGCAGTTGGTGCAGAGTTAAACCAGGTATATTTCTTAGCTTCCATTAATATGTTGTCAAATTTGAATAATTGGTTCTCTTTTTCTTTTTTCTTAAAATTTTAAGGAGAGGGGTACGTTACACATAAATTCTCTAATGCAAATGCTGACAAGGATCTTTTTCCTTTACTCGAGTGTTTTACTTCCATAGCTCAGGTATCTCCTTTATTCTTCTTATTGATGTTTAACACGTATTGTTTTAAGCAAAATATTTTTTTGATCGACTTGCTAAGAGTTACCTTTCATAACTTGTATCTATCTCTCCAGTATAATTGTTTTGCCATGCATATGTTTGTTGAAATGACACACCTTACTATGAAATACATTGTTTGATATAATTCTTTTGAATTTATAAATGTGTTTATAGTGTTCTTCTTCCTTTTTTTTTAGGCACTTGGTCCAGGCTTTTCGCAATTTGCTGAACCAGTGTTCCAGAGGTGTATCAGTCTTATCCAGTCCCAGGATCAGACTCTGGTGAAGATACAGAAATATCTAAAACTACGATGCGCTTTCTGCCATCTGACGCCAGCCAATGTATTCCTCCAAATAACCAATTCTTTTGTACAAGTTAATTATAGGCCTTTTTTTTTTTTGCAAACAGCACCCACCATCTTACAGATAAATTCCATTTGCCCTTAAACTTATTTTGGTCCTCTTTTCTTATATGTTTATTTCCTGCCTTAGTTCCTGCTTGAACTAAATATGAGTGTGTTTTCTTATATGTGCGGATGCAACTACTACATATTTCTTATAGTGTGTTTTTTTGTGAATGAAATATGAGTTATGTTGTTTATATTGTGTTGCTCAAATTATTTGCATGATATTCTAATTAATGTCAATTAATGCCGAATAGTAATATATTGCTAGCAAAAATATGGAGGCTAGTCCCGATATAAATAGAATCATGCCAAAATTTTATGCCTACACCGACTGTTTTTTATAAAAAACAGCCGGTGTTGGCTACCTACACCGACTGTTTTTATAAAAAACAGTCGGTGTAGGCAGACAACACCGGCTGTTTTCTATAGAAAACAGTCGGTGTAGGTGTCCAACACCGGCTGTTTTTTATAGAAAACAGTCGGTGTAGGTGTCTACACTGACTGTTATTTACCCGTCAGTAAAGATATACTTATACCGTCGGCGCCATCACTGACGCCTCAATAACAGTCGGTATAGGGATTTTTTAACAGTCGGTGAAAGGGTTTTTTGTACTAGTGTTGAAAACTTGACCGGTCATGTAGGCGTTGTCTTTTTGTGGTATCGCATGACCGTGGTTATGTATTTGAATCTCTATTTTTGGTATTGGCTAGGTACTCGCTGTTGCCGAAATTTTTTTAGTTACCACTTAAATTAGTCAAATTAATTAGTTACCACCCTGTAAGTCTGGTTCGTGCACCAATTTTGGCATGTGCGCAGACCTAGCTAGCGCACCTCTATTGCAAATTCTCGGTCATTGGAATGTATTAAAAATTGAATCTGATTGGTAACAAAATATTTTTATATAATAATGGGTCCCACCGACTTCGCAGTCTTTCTGAAGGTTTTTGAAAAGAATAATGTTTCATACACAAAATTATTTGAATGCATTAAAAAATTTACACAACATAATAATTTGATTTTGTATAAATGAATATTTTTTTATCTATGCGGGTCCCACCAAAATTGTTTGAATGAATTCCTCCAATAATGGATCCCACACAATTGTTTGAATGCATTAAAAAATGTTGTACGCAAAATGGAATTCAGATTTGATTGGTAAAATAATATTTTTATACCACAGTGGGTCCCACCAAAATTGTTTGAATTGATTAAAAATTGTTTGAATAAATTTTGATTGGAGGTAACCTTTCATCCTTTAAGAAAAAAAAAATATAGGTTGTGCGTCAAACTAGTCTGCGCACGCGCTAAAATTAGTATACAAACCAGACATGCAAACGCGCCATAAGTAGGTAATGGCTTTTGAATTTTAAAATTTAGAGTAGTAACTAATTAATTTTAAATTATTTGGATGGTAATCTTTCGGTCACTACTGAAGTGCAAGTGAGAAATTTTACCTCCTCTTCAATGGCAGTACTAACACATAATTTATTTCTAACGTCCCTCAAAAGCCATAATAAAAAACATTTATTAATTTCTAAGTACAATTTTAAAACTATTAATGATGACGTGTATACGTAAAAATTTCGGATTGTTCTCGGATCTCTAGATTATCTCAGGTTATAGTAATATTGATTTCAAGTTTGTCAAATTTAGTGTCTCCGAGCCATTTTGAGTTTGAATTGTTTGAGGTTTCGAGCCAAATAGCACATTAGATTGCAACTGTCAATATTAGCTATATGTAATTTGTCGTCCTTACATTAATAAAAAGTCACATATTAACTAACTAAGAACATCTACATTCCAGCAATTCAAATTAATTTATAAGTAGCTGATAATCTTTTTTAGAAATTAAAGTCTCTAAAGTTTCTAAACTCATATTTCTATAATTAATTTTGGAGTTTCTATTTATAAGCCACGTCAGTAATAAATTCAAAAAAATAATTGTTGTAATTTTTAGAAATTAAGGTCTCTAAAGTTTTTAAACTCTCATATTTCTAGAATTAATTTTGGAGTTTCTATTTATAAGCCACATAAGCAATAAATTAGAAAAAAAAAAATAATTTGTGCCAAATATTTGGTCAGCGTGAAGTTTACAAACAATTTCTTAATAATAAATTTTTCTACATAGTTTCTAAATAAGAAACTCTTCCACATTTATGAAACAGAATTAAAAACTACCACCTCAAATTAAAAACTCGAATAATAACATAAATATAGAGCATTATATTTTCTTCGGTCAAACCAGATTTCATTGTCAGGTTCATGTTCGCTGCACGTTCAAAGTACCTAACATATCGATTGGTATGAGAATGCATACAATAGTTCACCATGAAAAATGATCAATGTAAACACATTCATTTACAATTGCATTAAAAATGTTGACTGATGAAGAGATACATATAAAGAAAAATCATACCTAACAGTTCGAGAATAAAAAATATAGAGCAAGTAAGAATGAATGCCAAAAGTTTTTTTTATTTTTTAACTCGGGAAAGTACAAAGAAATAAATTATCCAATAAAATAACTAGCCTTTTTATTATATAAATAAAATGTAAATAATGTGTAATTGCATATACGAAAGGTTAAACATAAAAAAGCTACTAGAAACTTATTTTTTATGTTAATTTAAGACTAAAATAAGTGTGGTGGATTTCTTCTGTTATATTATGGCACTGATTTTATTAACGTGGCATAAACCTGAACGAATACGTGAAACTGTTTTTTTCAAAAATAAATTAATTGCATTGCTTCTGAATTTTAAAATTTTATGGAAATCTATAGGTCCTCAATTTCTTGGAATTTTATTTGTCTCACTGAAATTATAATTCATAATTAGGATTAAATTCCAGATTAAAATTTGAATAAAAATCCTTGAATTCTTATTGATAATTAGAATTAAAAGTTAGAGCAGTGAAAATTATAAGTTAATTAGAATATTATTTTCATCTAGTCTTAAATTAGTTAATGAATTTGAATCCGATTAATTATTTAAATTTATTTCGCTATTTTTTTTTGTCCGAAGAAAGTTGTAAATCGGTTGGTGTGTGCGCTATTATTATTCAGAATTTGGAGGTAGGATTTGGTACTGGAACTTGTCCAAAACATTGACAGGTGTTATCCGTATGACTTATTCTCGGTGGGTCCCACGAGAAATTGAATTTGTGGAATGGTTAGGAAAACAGAAAAGGATCGAGGTGTTTGACTTTTTTGAAAAAAACAATGTAGAAGTCAAATTAAGTCTAAAATTCTAAGAAACAAAAGTCAAAGTCAAAATCGGCTTGCTATAACGGATGTGCTATCGCCAGTCAAAGTCTAAAATTCTAGGGCTTAATTTGCTTCAGGAGGAGCAACACAATTTGTTCTATAATACATATTGCACCTTGGTCTAGTGTAAGACCTGCCGGGGTTGCGTGATGGAAGCTTTGGCTCTAATACTCCCGGGCTGAGTCCGGAAATGACAAAGTAGATTTGTAATTTTAAATTTAATTACTAATGAAAGAAAATTTCAGCTTGCCACCTAATTAGTTAATTAGGAGCAAATTCAAAGATACTGGTTCGAGTTTTTTGAATTATAATGTCAATTAAAGTTTTAATACTTTTTTTTGAACAAAAAAGTATATACACCAGCTATTAATTAAGAAAGAGAGAGATTACTTACTACCATCCTTGCTCTCTTCCAGGGTTCAAGTAGCTTCAGTACAAGACAAGATGAGCAAGCTAGTGAAAATTTTCTACTATGAAATTTCTTCCATTGACCTCTGGTCAATGCAACTATTCGCACACTTGTCATTAGTTATGGTGCATTTTTTATTTTTTGGCAATGCATGAACAAGTTAGGATCTTTGTAGTTTGACAACGATTATGATCTTAATTTGTTAGAATATTTGACTGAACATTTCTCTCCTTAGATAGGTTGGCAAGGGCTGACCTGTAATTTTTCTCTACAAGTAAAAATGGTTGGACCATTATATTTCTGTAATATTCTAATTTAAGAATATATGAAAATTTTAGTTGACTTGAAGTAATGTGTGTTTAAAATAACAATTTGGATTTTTTAAATTATAATTATATATGTTAATTAACTTAACTGTACTTGTAAATTATTTTTTCTAGCTTGGAGTAATTTGAAAAGTTATTGTAACGTCATATTAGTTGAATACATATTATTTTAAAGTGAATTTATTTCTAATAATATGAGGGGTTTAGTGTAAATTTTCTAACCAATAAATAAGATGAAATATTAAATGAACCTTTTGTTAAAATTATGAACGTTGGGAGGGACACATGTCATTACTAGAACTATCAATTATCCCAACTTCACCAACCGGACCATTTTTCCCTTCTAATGAAATTATTAATGAACTTTGTAAAATTTTGAGTGTGGGGACACATGTGATACACATGATTGATCCACCTAACCCCCACTTATTCTCTTTCTTTTCTCATTTTGCTTCTTCCCCTATGTTACTCATTTTTGTCTCCTTTTTTATTGATATGCATACTTGACCGGTCATGTAGATGCTGTCGTTTTGTGGTAGCGCATGACCGTGGTAATGTATTGATTTAACATTGAACTTGGAAACTTGACCGGTCATGTAGGCGTTGTCTTTTTGTGGTAGCGCATGACCGTGGTAATATATTTGAATCTCTATTTTTGGTATTGACTAGGTACTCGCTGTTGCCGAAATTTTTTAGTTACGACTTAAATAATTCAAATTAATTAGTTACCATCCTGTAAGTCTGGTTCGTGCACCAATTTTGGCATGTGTTATACCTAGCTAGCGCACCTCTATTGCAAATTCTCGGTCATTGGAATGTATTAAATTGAATCTGATTGGTAACAAAATATTTTTATATAATAATGGGTCCAACCGACTTCGCAGTCTTTCTGAAGGTTTTCGAAAAGAATAGTGTTTCATACACAATTATTTGAATGCATTAAAAAATTTACACAACAAAATCATTTGATTTTGTATAAATAAATATTTTTTTTATCTATGTGGGTCCCACCAAAATTGTTTTAATGGATTAAAAAATTATTGTTTGAATGAATTCCTCCAATAATGGATCCCACACAATTGTTTGAATGCCTTAAAAAATGTTGTACGCAAAATGGAATTCAGATTTGATTGGTTAATATTTTTATATCACAGTGGGTCCCACCGAAATTGTTTGAATGAATTTTTATTGGAGGTAATCTTTCATCCTTTAAAAAAAAAAAAAAATAGGTTGTGCGTCAAACTAGTCTGCGCATGCGCTAAAATAAGTATAGAAACCAGACATGCAAACGCGCTAAAAGTAGGTAATGGCTTTTGAATTTTAAAATTTAGAGTAGTAACTAATTAATTTTAAATTATTAGGATGGTAATCTTTCGGTCACTACCGAAGTGCAAGTGAGAAATTTTACCTCCTCTTCAATGGCAGTACTAATACATCATTTATTTATAACGTCCCTCAAAAGCCATAATAAAAAACATTTATTAATTTCTAAGTACAATTTTAAAACTATTAATGATGACGTGTATACGTAAAAATTTCGGATTGTTCTCGGATCTCTAGATTATCTCAGGTTATAGTAATATTGATTTCAAGTTTGTCAAATTTAGTGTCTTCGAGCCATTTTGAGTTTGAATTGTTTGAGGTTTCGAGCCAAATAGCACATTAGATTGCAACTGTCAATATTAGCTATATGTAATTTGTCGTTTTTACATTAATAAAAAGTCCCATATTAACTAACTAAGAGCATCTACATTCCAGCAACTCAAATTAGTTTCTAAGTAGCTGATAATCTTTTTTTAGAAATTAAAGTCTCTAAAGTTTCTAAACTCATATTTCTATAATTAAATTTGGAGTTTCTTTTTTTAAGCCACGTAAGCAATAAATTAAAAAAAAATATTGTTGCAATTTTTAGAAATTAAGGTCTCTAAAGTTTTCAAACTCTCATATTCCTAGAATTAATTTTGGAGTTTCTATTTATAAGCCACATAAGCAATAAATTAGAAAAAATAATAATTTGTGCCAACCATTTGGCCAGCGTGAAGTTTACAAACAATTTCTGAACAATAAATTTTTCTGCATAGTTTCTAAATAAGAAACTCTCCCACATTTCTGAAACTGAATTAAAACTGCCACCTCAGATTAAAAACTCGAATAATACCATAAATATAGAGCATTATATTTTCTTCGGTCAAACCAGATTTCATTGTCAGGTTCATGTTCGCTGCACGTTCAAAGTACCTAACATATCGATTGGTATGATATTGCATACAATAGTTCACCATGAAAAATGATCAATGTAAACACATTCATTTACAATTGCATTAAAATGTTGACTGATGAAGAGATACATATAAAGAAAAATCATACCTAACAGTTCGAGAATAAAAAATATAGAGCAAGTAAGAATGAATGCCAAAAGTTTTTTATTTTTTAACTCGGGAAAGTACAAAGAAATAAATTATCCAATAAAATAACTAGCCTTTTTATTATATAAATAAAATGTAAATAATGTGTAATTGCATATACGAAAGGTTAAACATAAAAAAGCTACTAGAAACTTATTTTTTATGTTAATTTAAGACTAAAATAAGTGTGGTGGATTTCTTCTGTTATATTATGGCACTGATTTTATTAACGTGGCATAAACCTGAACGAATACGTGAAATTGTTTTTTTCAAAAATAAATTAATTGCATTGCTTCTGAATTTAAAATTTTATGGAAATCTATAGGTCCTCAATTTCTTGGAATTTATTTGTCTCACTGAAATTATAATTCATAATTAGAATTAAATTTCAGATTAAAATTAGAATAAATCCTTGAATTCTTATTGATAATTAGAATTAAAAGTTAGAGCATTGAAAATTATAAGTTAATTAGAATATTATTTTCATCTAGTACTAAATTAGTTAATGAATTTGAATACGATTAATTATTTAAATTTATTTCGCTATTTTGTTTTTTTGTCGGAAGAAAGTGCTAAATCTGTTGGTGTGTGCGCTATATTATTCAGAATTTGGAGGTAGGATTTGGTACTGGAACTTGTCCCACGAGAAATTGAATTTGTGGAGTGGTTAGGAAAACAGAAAAGGATCGAGGTGCTTAACTTTTTTGAAAAATACAATGTAGAAGTCAAATTAAGTCTAAAATTCTAAGAAACGGAAGTCAAACACAACAAGAAGTAAGCACTTTTCGCGAGGGAACTCCGTCGGGAAAAGTATCGTTGCGAAAAGAAAAAGCACAGTTATGACGGTACTCTGTCGCGAAAAGTGCCTCGCGATAAGTGCCTACTTTTCGCAACGATACTTTTTGCGACGGAGTTCCCTCGCGATAAGTGCCTACTTTGTTGTTGTGAAAGTCAAAATCGGCTTGCTATAACGGATGTGCTATCGCCAGTCAAAGTCTAAAGCGAGGTGTTTAACTTTTTTGTATATTGTTTCTTTTGTTTGGATGCGAGCATTTCATGTTGTGAATTATATATTTGGCTTGATGATTAATTAATGTTGCTCTTTTATAATTTGTGTTTGGTGCTATTTGATTTCTGTTGGTTGGGTCTTAGAATAACTTAACTGGAATTGAATACCGCACTTCGGTGGGTTCCGGGTACAAAGCGCTAGACAAGTTATCGAGAGGTCGAATTGGAAGGCTGTGAAAGTTGCCACAATAAAAAGCATATGTTTGATTAAAATAAATTTGCTATGGTATTTCGATTGTCTTTAATTATACCGTAACAAGTTTATATTATGTTTGCTTACAAATGTATATTATGAAACTTTTGGAAAAATTGTATCATATATTGTGCCTTGTCTTGCCATTGATAATGTATGTATATATATATATGTGATTGTGCATGATAATTGAAACGCCTTGCGCTATTGTGCGCGGCGGGTTGTCCGCCCTGTTGTCGGGTTGTGACAACTTCATTCCAATTAGATATATGGTAGATTTACACTAATTATTTGTACGGACCTCCAGCGTTTATCTACAAATTTGATGTATTGTAAAGTAAATGTAGATCTAGAAAAAAAATAAGTTTTATGTCCCAAGTTTTATGTATCATTGTAAAGGATTTTTTTTTTTCTTTTTTTTTAAGGAGAGAGTTGGAGAACAGAGGGAATAAAGAGTAGTTCTGTAGGAATAGTGTACTAAGGTGTTTTATTCTGTGTATAGATGTAGATCAGGAATATAAAAAACTTACTCTAGCATGGAGTAGAAAAGAATAGAGGTTTGTAAATATTTTATACCCTCTATTCTAGCTGTGACTTTAGCTGTAAGAAGTGCTTTGCAAATACTTTATTTCTAATTATTAATACAATTGTTAGGGGGCAAAACACCCATTAACCATAAAAAAAAGGTAAAGTAAATGATATCAAGTAGATGCGCATCAGCAGGGCCCGAGCAATAATTAGAGCACCCAACCAAAACTGACTGATCAAAATAAAAATAGATATGGATACAATTCTACTGTGAAATTTCTTCCGTTGACCTCAGATCAATACAACTTTTCAATGCAACTATTCAGCACACTTGTCTCTCAAAGAACAAATTAAGGTTTGTGACCACCCATAAATACTCCCTCCTGATTCGAACTTATCAACAAACACATATATTGATATATACAAACCCACACCTAAAAGCAAAAGCCATGGCTTTTTTCATTTACCAAAGCATTCTCCTCTCCCTTGCTGTCCTTCTCTTCATCAAACAGCTTCTTTCTCACACTAAAAGTAGCAAGAACAAAAAACTCCGACCGAGCCCACCGGCACTCCCGATAATCGGTCACCTCCATCTCTTAAAGAAACCCCTCCACCAAACTCTGGCTTCCATATCTGAAAAATACGGCCCAGCAACCTTTCTTAAATTCGGTTCCTGGCCCGTCCTTGTCATCTCCTCTCGCTCCTTGGCCGAGCAATGTTTCACTACCTATGACATGGCTTTCGCCAACCGACCACATTTGCCATCTAGGAAAAACGTCACCTTCGACTACAATCACATCGCCATGGCCAACTATGGACCACATTGGCGTAATGTTCGCCAGATTGCAGTTACAGAGTTTTTCTCTGCACAGCGGCTGCACGCATCTTCAGATGTCAGAGTCGGGGAGGTTCGTGACATGGCCTGCCGACTCTTTCGTTCCTGGAATGCTTCTGCTGGTTCAAAGGGTTTGAGTTATTTTGAGAAAGTTGATCTCAAGGAGAAGCTCTTTCAGCTATCTCTTAATGTGATGATGGTAATGATTGCTGGCAAAAGGTTCTATGGAGACAACATTGAGGATTCTGAAGAGACGAAAAGGTTCAGAGAGACACTGGATGAGTTCTTTTCCTTGGCCTCCGGTTCAAACATAGAGGACTACCTGCCAATTCTCAAATTTCTTGGCATGGCAAAAGCGACCAAGAAGCTAAATCATTTGGCTGAGTTGAACAAAGAAATGGCACAGAAGCTCATCGACGAGCATCGGAAACCAGGAGCCCAGAAGAAAGGTAGCATGATCGCAAATTTGCTCGAGCTGCAGAAGGAGAACCCGGAAAAATACAACGATGCAACTATCCAGATAATTGCAGTGGTGAGTAATAATGAACTGCTGTTTTCATTGTTATATATACTTACAAGTTAGAACAAAAATTTGAAAATATTAAATCCTCCAAATTAAATAAATATGATTTGTTCTTTTACTAAATATGACTTATTCTGATTTTTTTATTGTTTGCTAACTGACATTACCACTTCTATTACAGAGCTTACTGCAAGCAGGAACTGATATCGTATCCAATACAGTAGAATGGGCAATCACTCTTCTCTTAAACAATCCTGACGTACTCAAGAAGGCATCAGCTGAGATCGATGCACATGTCGGTAACAAGCGGCTCGTTCTAGAATCTGATGTGCCCAACCTTCCATATCTTCTTTGCATCCTCAATGAGGTGCTCCGCCTCTATCCCGGTGGTCCGCTTCTCGTACCGCATGAATCTGGGGAAAATGTTTTTATGGAAGGGTACGAAATTTCACAAGGTACAATGCTTTTGGTCAATGCTTATCACATTCACAGAGACCCGAGTGTGTGGGACGAGCCGATCAAGTTCATGCCAGAGAGATTTGAAAGTGGTAAAACAGAAGCCAAGAAGATGATAGCGTTTGGAATGGGAAGGAGGAGGTGCCCGGGTGAAGCCCTAGCGATACGCGAAATCGGACTTACGTTAGGGACCCTTATTCAGTGCTTTGATTGGCAAAGAATTGGAGATGAACTCATAGACATGAGTGAAGGTTCTAGTTTGACTCTTCCAAAGGCTGTTCCTCTCGAAGCCATGTATCGTCCGCGCAAATTCATGATGGATGTTCTCTCCACCTTATGAAATTTGGCATTAAAAGCGATCTACCTGTTATATTTGGTTTACTTCTTTTTTTATTTGCTCATCTTTGTTGTATGGATTGTTTGTTGTTATATATTTAAGTGTTAGTTACTTCATTTGTGTTATGTTTGTGTACAACCTAGTCAATTTTGTTTTGTTGTGAGCGATTCATTTGATGTAAAATGCATTGCACTATTCTATCCTAAAAAGTTGCTATTTAATTTACAATTATGATTAGCAATTTTTGAACAAATAAAACGCTTGAAAAGTACCAATTTTGTACATGGGAAAATCTAAACTTCAATTTCTTATATTAAAATTCATGGAAATATTCTACATTTTAAACCTTGAATTTTAATATAAAATTCAAAAAAATCTGAAAGGAATTAATTTTCCACAAATAAAACAAGTGTTAGATACCTTCCTGGTGCAAACAGCGGAGTGTACTTTGCAAAACCATACGTTAAGCCATTTTGGGTACGACTTGGGATGCACAAAGGCGCTCTGACCAAAGGGGACCCACAAATCAGTGAAACATGTTGTTTTTCGCTGGGTTCAAGAAATAGACAGACTGGGTTTAATGAGATTAAGCTTGGTGCACCAAACTGTCAGCAGCACGACCTACATGAACCGTGCTCACACAAATTTTCTTCAGTCAACTATTCCAACAAATTAAAATCACAATCGTAGTCAAATAACGAAAGATCCTAACATATTTATGTATTGTCAAAAATTGAAAATTGCACCATAACTAACGCACTTGAAAGTAGGTCCGATGGGCATCGGACCTACTCTGGTTTGATGGGTTTAATCACCGTCGATTTGCTTTTAGATTCGTGTGGAACGCTTTAAAATTCGCACGCATTTGTTTTAATATTGGTGCATGCGCACAAATCTTAAAAATAAAAAGAAAAAAAGAAAAAAAAAAGAAATATAATGGTGGACCTACAGAACTACTCTTTATTCCCTCTATTCTCCAACTCTCTCCTTAAAAAAAGAAGAAAAAAAAAAGCCTTTACAATGATACATAAAACTTGGGACATCAAACTTATTTTTTTCCAGATCTACATTTACTTTACAATACATCAAATTTGGAGATAAACGCTGGAGGTCCGTACAAATAATTGGTGTAAATCTACCATATATCTAATTGGAATGAAGAAATATAATGGTCCAACCATTTTTACTTGTAGAGAAAAATTACAAGCCAGCCCTTGCCAACCTATCTAAGGAGAGAAATGTCTTCAGTCAATTATTCCAACAAATTAAAATCACAATCGTTGTCAAACTACAAAAGATCCTGACTTGTTCATGCATCGCCAAAAAATAAAATATGCACCATAACTAACGACAAGTGCACCATAACTAATCTCTCTCTTTCTTAATTAATAGCTGGTGTATATACTTTTTTTGTTCAAAAAAAGTATTAAAACTTTAATTGACATTATAATTCAAAGAAACTCGAACCACCTGTATCTCTGAATTTGCTCCTAACTAATTAAGTGGCATTTCATTAATAATTAAATTTAAAATTACAAATCTACTTTGGCCCATGGGATAATTCAATATTGGAGCGCTGCGAACTATGTAATGCGCACGTTGAAAATACAATAATTTGTCTACTTTGTGATTTAATTTGAAAATGATCTCAAACCCCTCTCCTCGGAGTACCTTCTCAAGTATATGGGCTTTAAGATTTGTGCTAATTTATAAAGGACGGTTAGAATTTAAGCAGAGAAGATGAGATACATGCATGTGGTTGATTTGAACTTGTATTTATTGATGGGATCGGTGGGGTGCGTCTTAGTGGGGAAGACGATAGAGATTCAAGTTATTACGATTTCTTAATTAATAGCCAGGTGTGGGGTTTAATAGGCTACCATACCAAACCAACCAAACTATTTGAGCCACCAATCATTTTAGGCCTCATGCCCCAATGCGACTAGGACAGAAAGTGCTTGCCTTAGTCAATGAGAGAAGGACAGAAAGTGTCGCAGCATGCTCTGCTCTGCTCCTTAATGTGTTCCGGGATGCAATACACCTTCCCAGTAGCCAATTTGAACTTCCCTTGTCAAATTGACACTTTCATTTGTGTCTTCGTGGTGTGGGAGACATTCCTTCGAGCTCCCAAGTTTCAATTTTGCTTGAACCAACCTATTTGCATTTTGTTTCTCATTACTTTTTGGTCAAAATTCAATGCCAGGGTTTTGTGTGAGCACGGTTCATGTTGGTCGATCGTGCTGCTGACAGTTTGGTGCACCAAGCTTAATCTCATTAAACCCAGTCTGTCTATTTCTTGAACCCAGCGGAAAACAACATGTTTCACTGATTTGTGGGTCCCCTCTGGTCAGAGCGCCTTTGTGCATCCCAAGTCGTACCCAAAATGGCTTATGGTATTGATTTGCAAAGTACACTCCGCTGTTTGCACTCAGGAAGGTATCTAGCACTTGTTTTATTTGTGGAAAATTAATTCCTTTGAGATTTTGCTTGAATTTTATATTAAAATTCAAGGTTTAAAATGTAGAATATTTCCATGAATTCTAATATAAGAAATTGAAGTTACGTTTTTGCCGATGTACAAAATTGATACTTTGCAAGCGTTTTATTTGTTAAAAAATAGCTAATTCATAATTGTAAATTAAATAGTAACTTTTTAGGATACAACAGTGCAATGCATTTTACATCAAATGAATCACTCACAACAAAACAAAACTGACTAGGTTGTACACAAACATAATACAAATGAAGTAACTAACACTTAAATATATAACAACAAATATAACAGGTAGATCGATTTTAATGCCACATTTTATTAGGTGGAGAGAACATCCATCATGAATTTGCGCGGACGATACATGGCTTCGAGAGGAACAGCCTTTGGAAGAGTCAAACTAGAACCTTCAGTCGTGTCTATGAGTTCATCTCCAATTCTTTGCCAATCAAAGCACTGAATAAGGGTCCCTAACATAAGTCCGATTTCGCACATCGCTAGGCCTTCACCCGGGCACCTCCTCCTTCCCATTCCAAACGTTATCATCTTCTTGGCTTCTGTTTTACCACTTTCAAATCTCTCTGGCATGAACTTGATCGGCTCGTCCCACAGACTCGGGTCTCTGTGAATGTGATAAGCATTGACCAAAAGCATTGTACCTTGTGAAATTTCGTACCCTCCCATAAAAACATTTTCCCGAGATTCATGCGGTACGAGAAGCGGGCCACCCGGATAGAGGCGGAGCACCTCATTGAGGATGCAAAGAAGATATGGGAGGTTGGGCATATCAGATTCTAGAACGAGCCGCTTGTTACCGACATGTACATCGATCTCAGCTGATCCCTTCTTGAGTACGTCAGGATTGTTTAAGAGAAGAGTGATTGCCCATTTTACTGTATTGGATATGATATCAGTTCCTGCTTGCAATAAGCTCTGTAACAGAAGTGGTAATGTCAGTTAGCAAACAATAAAATAATCAGAATAAGTCATATTTAGTAAAAGAACAAATCATATTTATTTTGGAGGATTTAATATTTTGAAATTTTTTGTTCTAACTTCTAAGTTATATAACAATGAAAACAACAGTCCATTATTGCTCACCACTGCAATTATCTGGATAGTTGCCTCGTTGTATTTTTCCGGGTTCTCCTTCTGCAGCTCGAGCAAATTTGCGATCATGCTACCTTTCTTCTGGGCTCCTGGTTTCCGATGCTCGTCTATGAGCTTCTGTGCCATTTCTTTGTTCAACTCAGCCAAATGATTTAGCTTCTTGGTCGCTTTTGCCATGCCAAGAAACTTGAGAATCGGCAGGTAGTCCTCTGTATTTGAAACGTCGGCCAAGGAATAGAACTCCTCCACTGTCTTTCTGAACCTCTTCGTCTCTTCCAAATCCTCGATGTTGTCTCCATAGAACCTTTTGCCGGCAATCATTACCATCATCACATTAAGAGATAGCTGAAAGAGCTTCTCCTTGAGATCAACTGTCTCAAAATAACTCAAACCTTTTGAACCAGCAGAAGCATTCCAGGAACGAAAGAGTCGGCAGGCCATGTCGCGAACCTCCCCGACTCTGACATCTGAAGATGCGTGCAGCCGCTGTGCAGAAATACTCTGTAACTGCAATCTGGCAAACATTACGCCAATGTGGTCCATAGTTGGCTATGCCGATGTTATTGTAGTCGAAGGTGGCGTGTTTCATAGATGAAAAATGTGGTCAGTTGGCGAAAGCCATGTCATAGGTAGTGAAACATTGCTCAGCCAAGGAGCGAGAGGAGATGACAAGGACAGGCCAGGAACCGAATTTAAGAAAGGTTGCTGGGCCGTATTTTTCAGATATGGAAGCCAGAGTGTGGTGGAGGGGTTTCTTTAAGAGATGGAGGTGACCGATTATCGGGAGTGCCGGTGGGCTCAGTCGGAGTTTTTTGTTCTTGCTATCTTTAGTGTGAGAAAGAAGCTGTTTGATGAAGAGAAGGAGAGCAAGGGAGAGGAGAATGCTTTGGTAAACGAAAAAAGCCATGGCTTTTGCTTTTAGGTGTGAGCTTGTATATATCAATATATGTTTTTGTTGATAAATTCGAATCAGGGGGGAGTATTTATGGGTGGTCACAAACCTTAATTTGTTCTTGGAGAGACAATTCAGAAAATGTATCTTAATTTGTAAGCATTTGTAAAAATGTTGCCAGAAATCTATCATCTAGTTTGGACCATCAAAACTGATATACGTGTTCCTTATTGAATTTTATATTTATGAGCTACACCACATATCCTTATTTAATTTCAAACTTATTAGCTGCACCACATATCATTTTGTACCATCCAAGCCACTTAATGACAACAGAGCAAACTTGAAAAGATAATAAGTCAAAATAAGTCAAAATCTCTATCATCTAGTTCGGACCATAAAAACTGATCAAGTGTTTCTTATTGAATTTTATATTTATGAGCTACACCACATATCCTTATTCAATTTCAAATTTATTAGCTGCACCACATATCATTTTGTACCATCCAAGCCACTGAATGACAACAGACCAAAACGAGCTTGAAAAGGATATAAGCCAAAATCTCTATCATCTAGTTTAGACCATTCAGAAAATGTTGTCCAGAAATCTATCATCTAGTTTGGACCATTCAGAAAATGTGTGCCCTATAATCCAATTAAAACAATTGAAGGATTGTACTCTACAGTTTCTAAAATTTCACACTTCACTTGTACCTAGCAATTTTTTTGTAACATCCCGAAAAATTAAGTCATTATTATTTATGCTTACAATATTTTATATAAACTATTGAATATTCTATATTTGTCTTCGTGAGAGAAAAATGAATATAAATTAAGTGATAAAAAATATATTAACATATTATATTTTAGTTATTCTATTTAAGCATTTTAATGTTACAAATGGGAACCGTCAAAAATTTATAATAACCGGATTTATTTTTATTTATATCCATTTGACTTAAAATAAAAATAAAAATAAATAAAACCAATCATTTAATTTTAAAACCCTTTCGTTGCATGTGGCTCCCATGCGCGCACCCCTTCTGAAACCCTTTTTCAGCCGCTCATTTCATCCACTCGTTTCAGAATTCTAACGAATCAAATAAATAAAGAAACTCAAACAACATTTTAATTATCGTGTCTCTGTCTCTCTCTTCAATATTCTCTCTTCCGAGAAACAAAACAAAAAAAAAAAGTTAGGAAACAAAAATATTAAGATGAAAATTTTGATATGGACTATCATTCCATTGTATGATGGATTCGATTCGAGTTTTGACTACATCACAGTGATTATGTACTGTCGTTGCAATCCGATTTGAAATTATGAATATCTCATTATCGGGTAACTGGACTCTCTATAATCTGTATTTTTGTTTTGTAAAAGTTGATTTGAATATTGGTATTGCATATTGGATTATGATGACATATTTAACGGGATAGCGGGTCTGAGGTTGGATTTGATTTGAAATGTGTTGAGATTGTGTGTTATGAGAATTAGGAAATCGCCTGTTAGCAGAGATTCCAACTATGAAATTGTGTGACTTATTTACAGATAACCTAGACCGACGTGCTATCACCGATTAAATATGCATGCATAATTGATGTGTTTTTGTTTGGATTAATCCAGCATGTTTGAATGGTTGTTAGATTAAGCCAATTAAGAGAAGTGTGTCGTTAAATAACCGGTTATTGAACTTTGTAGCTGACTCCAATTTATTATTTTTGTTTCATTTCTGTTGGCGACGTTGGTTGACGGGCCAAGGAAAAATGTGATGATGATGTTATAATGACGCTCCGGATGGTCAAAATCTGGGGTGTGACATTTTTATACCAAAATCCTTAACAAGTGAACAGATTGCCAGTACTTGATCTCAACCATCTCGAGATTTCTTCGTGGAGATGTTGCAACCAACGGGATGCTACAACCAGTGGGATGCTGCAACTAGCTGGATAATAACTAGGAATATCTCGAGGCACATAACATTTCTACAACCAATAACCAAATAATAACTAATGAGATTCTTACTTGACCATACAATTGAAAATTTTAGGGCGAGGAAATGAGTACTTTATGGATAAGAACTTACACAATTCTCATGTTAAAGTATTGTAAGCTTCTTCAACTTTGGCGAACTCTTTAGGATCCAAGTTTCCATTTCAAAAAATGAAAACAAAAAAATAAAAATAGTGAGATTCGTCAAGTAATGAAATATTAGGTGTTCTAGAGGAAAAAGTGTTGTTGGCAGTTCCTAAATTTAGAATAATATAAATATGAGGTTAGAATAAAGCAAACAATAAATTTAAATTATCATAATTTGCAAAATCAAAAGAATATGAGGTGCTTACCTTGTGTAGATTGCACTTCTGAAGTAATCTTTCATATTTGTAATCTTCTGGAGTAAAGTTGTCATCCCCTTCAAGGAAGATTCGGTTTCATAATCCCTCAAATTGATGTCAAGGAACCTCTCCGTAGACGTAATTTGTCTCACAACCATGCAAAGGTTCTTTTGTTAAGAAAGGTTGTGATTAAACTTTCATATTCTGATGATTGAAAACACAATTGCTAGTTATTGAATAATATTGATTTCTCCTCTTCTCCATCTGATGGTGGTAGTCGATATTTATAGCTTATCATAGTTCCACTTTCACACGAGGGGAAATGAAGATGAGGAAAACATTGATCTACCACCATTAGAGGGAAGGAAAGGGAAACAAAGAAAAAATGAAGAGACAAATTAAGGGAGGGGGCTTCACATAAATGTAGTAAGTGGGTGTGTGAAGAGGCGATTGAGACAGGATACGAATTACTATCATGGATTATGGTTGAGAGAAGCAAATGAACGTTACACAGCTTGAACTAAAAAATAGTATTTGGAAACTGAGTAAAGGAATACACGGTTTTAATAAAAGGCTGTGTATGAAGTAGTACTTTCATAGACGGTTCAGTATTATTTAAATGAGTACAAAACATTCAGACCGTGTGTGTATGTTGAAACTTTTTTTCGAGCGAGTGCCTCCTCCCATTACACACTGTTAATGTGGAAATTTTTTGCATCAGTGTATGATATGCCAGGTATAGTCACGTTTCCTATACTAGTAATTGAATGTATATATTTTGAAAAAGAAGAAACTTATTAATCAGAACAAATTGAATGTTATGTTCAAAAAAGAAAGAATATCAATGTCCCCACTTTTTCTAATGTTATACACCATACATACATACATATATATATATATATAGAGAGAGAGATTGGCTAATGTAATAACGTTAGAACTTCGGCCGAAGTTCTAACGGGTCGTTTTTGCAATTTCAAAATCCAAACAACCCATCCGAACCGTTCAACATGTTCTCTATATTGAAATGTGCTTGGAGACCAAATTTTACATTTTTTGGAATTTTTTTGCTATTTATTAAGCCACTTTGAAAGTTTCTGATCCAACGGTGAACAGTAAAAAACAGCCAAATTTTCTGGACCACCGGATCAGAATTTTCAAAGTGGCTTAATAAATAGCAAAAAAATTCCAAAAAATGTAAAATTTGGTCTCCAAGCACATTTCAATATAGAGAACATGTTGAACGGTTCGGATGGGTTGTTTGGATTTTGAAATTGCAAAAACGACCCGTTAGAACTTCGGGCCGAAGTTCTAACGTTATTACATTAGCCAATCTCTATATATATATATATATATATATATATATATATATATATATATCTTTGAAATTATTTTATTAATAACAAAAAGTAAATAAACGAATTCAATACCTTTAATTTTTATTTGCGTTATATACGATTTTCTCATGAAGTTTATGTAGCGAATGAAAATGACGATTTAAATCACTGAACATTAATTATGAACACATGATGTCCATGAATTATCTTGCATTATTTCTCATGCGTGTTCATTTTATTGAACATTTCATGACACATCAAAATCATCTTAAACCATTATAATGATATGATATTTATAAACGCAAAAGGCAAGCACTTCAGATTAAATTTACTATTTTAGTTTTCCTCAAAAAAAAAAAATATCATGTACTACTTCGATATAGTGGCATCGGATTGCACTTGGAGTAGTCTAGGAATAAAAGAAAATAAATGAAGGAAAATATATTTTATTGCTGGAGGCAGTTTTGTCCAGGCAATTTATCAATTGACCTATATATGTCATGTTATTTACTAGCGTTTTTTTTTTTAAGTGTAAACTATATATATATATATATATAAATTTGTATATTGTCCGGGTTAACGCAAAGTATGCTTCATTACCCATATCTCATTTTCACATGGAATTTAGAAATGTCGCTTATACTATAACTTACCCCTCAGATCTGAGGACTAAATCTGCTACTCATGACCCATATCTCATTTTCACAACTTAGATCTAATTAAACGAAACAAAGCATATCAAGAGTCACACACTTGTTCCAAGCAAAATGGCAGGGAATTTGATAACCTCTCTGCTCTCTCTAGCCACCAATTTGCTCCCCTCGAATACAGCCTCAGCACAAGCTCCTTCTTCAAATAATAATAACTCCGAAAGGGGGCATGCTCAAGCTGTTGAGGAGGAACTGAAGAGGCTGATGGTAACTCTCAAGGGAATCAAGGCCATGTTGCTTGATGCCGAGGAGAGGGAGATCAGAGACCACTATGTCAAGCACTGGCTCAAGGAGCACAAGAAGGTCGCTTATGATGCTGAGGACGTGCTCAGCGAGTACCGGTACGAGGTTATACGTCTCCAAGTAGAGGCAAGGAAGGCTTCCGAGGCTTCCAGTTCTCACAACGGAAAGCAGATGGAGGTTAGTACGTAACTAGTGCATATATATATATTAAAAAAATCTTGTTGTGTGTGTTTTCATTGTGTGGTACTGAAAGCAAATATGGAATGCTTGAATTTTCATTTTCATTTTTTTATCTGATTGCATCAAGGAGTGGTAGCTTGTTTTAATTACCAGCCTTCCAAATCTAACATCAGAGTGGTCACTTATCTCTCAATTATCATTTTTAGATTTATGCTATTATTCTGAAATGCTTATTTTTTTTCTGTAGTAGTTGCACAGCTGTGATTCATTCCATATTACCTTTATATATCTGTAGTGATCTACAAATACAATTACAAATAGAATTGTAGTCCAACGATAAGATTTATACTGAAAATTTGGATCATCTTAGCACTTTGCTCACAAGATTTGCACATATTAATGTTGGTCCAAATTTTGTCCATTGCGTACCAAAATTCTAGGCATTGTCAACTCCTCTTGTTATTTTCTTCAATGGTTTCATTTTCTCTGTTGACCTGTGGTCAAAGTGAAGTTTTCAGTAGGATTGTCCTTTTGTAAATATATCACCAAGTTTATTTGGATGTTTTTGTAGCTTAACAGTGAGATTTTAGATTGTTGGATCATTGATCTCTCGCTTTGGGATAGGGATAGAGTGGCAAGGGAATGGTCTGCGTGATTCAGTCAGTTACAAGCATGATTATGTTCGTCACGGGCCTGTTAATTTTCCGTCCATAAAGAAAATGAGAGCAAAGTTGGAAGTTAAAAGTTAAAACTATAGCTTGGTTAAAAGATATGAAGGACCTTGAAGGAAATCTCTCGATTGAAGGATTAGAGAATATGAGTAATTTAGTTGATGCCCGGCTTGCTAACCTAAGAAACAAGTGCAGACTTGACACTTTGGATTTATACTGGGGCTCTGAAAGCCTCGAATATCCTTTCGGTGACGAACCATGGCTGTTATTAAACCTCATTAATGGTTGTGAGGGTGGGTCAGTGCAGATGATGTATGTTTTTCCATGTTAGAATGCCTCCAGCCACATCCTAACCTCAAGAAACTTCTACTAAGCTGTTACTTTTCTCCCACATTACCAGAATGGATGAGGGATCCATTATCCTTGCATTTAATTCAACAAATCACATTAGAATATTGTCACAAGATTCAATCTCTTCCATTTGGCAATCTTCACACTCTCAAGAACCTAACTATTGGTGCATGTGGTGGTATCCGAGTTCTACAGCTGGAGCAGCTGTCATCACAGCTTGAGCAATTGCTGATTATTTCCTGTTCTGGTCTGGAATTGATTACCGGATTAGGACATCTAGATATGTTGGTTGACCTGAAAATTTTCGAATGTACAAACCTGATATCACTAACGATGGATGGATTGCAGTTAGTGGAATCTACAGAGCTTTTCAGTAATTCCTCTCATGAAAAGCCACATATTGACCGGCAGAGCATTTCATCACTTACAAGGATGGAGTTCATAGGTTTTCATTTGCTTTGTGCTCTGCCAGATGGATTGATTCCATCTGGGCCTTGTTATGTGCGTAGTTCTAGTTGCGGTTGTCCTGACCTTGAAATTGGACATGATCTGCAATAGATCACTGAACTTTTTTACATTTATGTAACTGTCAGTCTTGGTATGATATGTCGACTGATTAGATCTGTTTAATTATTTCGCAGTTATTTTCAGTGATCTCATCCTTTCGACTATCAATAAAAATGAATTACTATTCAATTTATTATATGATTTGTAATAAATGGAAAGCATTTTCTTTCCTTATGGAGACTCATTTCATTGATTGTGTTTTTATTATACTTTTTTTGTTCTTTAATTCTTCTTCTCTTAAGAAAACTTAAGTAAGCCAACAGTTAATTGTCCTTTGACCAATATTTGCTCGTTCTCTGGGTCTCCTCTGTTTTCGCTTTCTGATAAGGCAATTTTTTTCCTTTTCCTTTTCTAGGCATAAAAAGCATTAATAGATAGATGAATTACAAATGCTTGACGGGGCTCATATCCATTGTTTAAATATTGTACAAATGTGTTTAATACACTGCAATATTACAAGCCAGTTCACCAGGTCTCAGTGTTAACTCGTCTCTCTCCATGACATCCACCATTTCTACGATCATTTAGCATAGCGCCTGTGGAAGGTATGTTGGCAAACAAACTTATAGGATTCCAAATGTTGCACCAACTTAAAACATAGTTTCATATCATTTGCTTTAGTTTGAGAAATTGTTAGTCGACGCACCCTGAACAGTAATTTGTTCCAAAACAATTCTTGTTTAGACTCTTTACAAGACTCATGAGTACATGAGTGATCCTTTGTTGCAAAACAATTATTTGTTGTACTTGTGGGAGAAAGTACCATGTGGATTGTTTCAAATGATTAGCATGTCTCGAATTTGTTGATTTCCATGTGGATTGTTTTGTAATTATTTATTTTTTCAAGTTCGGGATAATGGTTGTTGCCTCAAGTTCTATTTTGTTGGTTATCAATTAAGCGCAGAAAAATGGAATAGAAGTGATAATAATGTCCCAAATAGAGAATCATTTTGGCATAAATATGCTGTAGTTCTTGAAGTGGTCCCTTTGTTTCTTAAAATAGTCCAATCAAAATTTTAAAATGGTCACTACTATTTTTAAACAAAATTCAAACATTTTCAAAGATTATCACTAACGCTAGTTTACATATTTTTTTCAAAACAAATATAGACTAACAAGGAAATATATTTGACTAAAGTCATAAATTAATGAAAATCTATTTTATTACAGAAGAGGCTTTAAATGTCTCTATTTTATCTCTTTAATTAATTCTTTATTGAACTGAAATTCTAAATAGCTATTAAAATGATGAAACAGTTTTTTTTTTTTTTGAAAGCTTGGTAGCAGCTACCAAGATTATTAAAATGAAACAGTTAGATATATCTTTTCCTCCATCTCATTGATTCTAAAATGTTATACAAGCAAAAAAAAGAAATTCTAAAATGTTATGGATCATGTTGTCAACGACACAGCCCTTTAAATCAGACAGCTAATAAAGTCATGAAGCCTACTGAGAGCAGCCCAATAGGTGGCCATCAAGGCCCACAGAACATTTACTCATCTTTAATATTAGCCCAGAGAAAGCCCATATTAATTTATTTTACAATAGCCTACTACTGCCAACGCATACTTCATGCTTTAAACCAAGCATAATAGAAAGACCAGATAAGGACTATTGTTAAAGCATATGCGTTGAAAGAAATTAGAATAGGCATAATTGAAATTAATTAAACATAAAATTAATTTTTATTACTTTTAATATTAAAACTTTAATATATTTTAGAAATTAATTCTGTGATAGATGAGCAAATATGAATAAATCGTAGCTGAAATTTTGATCTTTTTCATGTACGCAATTGAAAGGTACAACATTATTAAATATTACGGTTCAAGATTTTGATCTTTTTCATGATTTGGATCTTCTTCTTTAAAAAAGAAAAAGAAAACTTAGCTGAAATTTGGACTTGAGTACTAAAATATAATCAACATATTTAGGCAATTGAAAGGTACAACATATTATATAAATATTACGGTAAAATATTTGGATCTTTTTCCATGGTTTTAATTTTTTCTTGTCATTTCTTTGTATTATAGCGCGATATTATCTCTTATAGGTAATCTCTTACTTTGCTTAGATTTATCCTGAAATTTAATTTAAAAAACAATTCGTAATTGTAAACCCGATATTTATATTAAGTTAAATTAAGTTCATAGTAACATGGATATAATATATTTTTTTTTTAAATGTGGATAGCTTTGCGACTTTTTTACTTATGTGATGAATTTTGCCATCGAACATTGTTTATTTATTGACCTAACCATTTGATGGAAAATAAAATAGTGGTCTTATTAGAGAAAATTGAAACTTTAAATAATTTACGGGAAATAATCATACCTCGATTGCCAATTTATTGTAAGGACAAATTTAGCGATTTTTTCAAGAATAATAAAAAAAAACATGATATAAAGATACTTTTTAAATAAAATTATTGATTGATAAAATTTAAGACCAAAATTTCACTAACAACTGGCATAATTATTATTATTAATTAGATTGATTAATTCGTCATTACTTTATGAGGCGGGTTTTAAATGCCTCAAATTTTTAGTCTCTGTATTACTTTCTCAACAAGTATAAAATTATGATATTTCATTTTTGTTTCGTTAGAAACATAATATATAATTCATGAATAACATTTAAAAATTATTTGCATCAATATTTTTTTCAAGTTCCTAATGTTAATAAAAAAATCATAAGTTTTTACGTACATGTGCAATAAATTATATAGATAAAAAATAATAAAAATATTTTAATTTTCATATTTTATTTTAAACTTTGTTTTTAAAAAAATAACACGATAGTGACATGAAAAACAAAAATATTTTAAATATTTTTTTAATTTATAGATCTGTCATGTTAAAATAACACCTCCTCAATAAACACGAACAATTAATATATAGGGTAGTTCTGAATCTGAACCTATTTCTTGCCATGTTGGGTTAAAATAATGGCATTGACCTGACTATTTAATATTCACAAGAAATTCTTCATTAGAATTCCGAACCTACGACTTTTCATACGAAAGATATTGTTTTTGCCACTAGACCAAAGACTAATTCTCGATTCTTTTTATGTGGTGTCTTTATGTAAACAAATTATTATAATTAAGGAGTATCAAAAAGAGTAAAAAATTACCAAATCACACACATCAGTTAAAGCATTTTAGGTTTGCACAAAAACATGCAATTTCTTAAATTGATCAATTTAAATAAGGTTGGAAACTAAAAAGAGAAAATTTGCAGGCATATTGTTGATTATAACTTAAGAGTGTTTTTCATAACGTATTAATGACTGTTAATTTTAAACCTTAAAATTCAAATTACATAATAAGCAATAAAACTAATTAAAGCTCATTTTTGTAAGCAATATATATATTATATAGATAAAAGTTTTTGGAAATTTTGAGTCCTTTCCTTTCATTTTCCGAAAGGCATTTCCTTGTCCTGCCTTCAAAAAAGTCTAAAGTGCTTGTTGACATGCTGCACCAATAGCCACATTGTACTTGCGACAGGAGACATCTACTCTCAGTTTGACCACCGCGCTCAAATCACTTTCTAAATTATATATTTCCTACGGGTCCCACTTACAGAGTTATAACATTGTTGCGTCCACAACTCAGACGTGGATCCACACCAATATATTTGGATTGGGGGCTGAAAGTAAGCACCTCATTTTAAATGGTACAGTAGTTAAAAATATAAAAATGGATTGTTTAGGAGCATATAGCTTCTTATAATTTTAAGATATACACTAATACACTACATTCAAGGGGTGTATCATGCATTCATGCTTGCCCCTCAACATCACTTTTCAGTGTCTTCTAAAGAGGCCAGTATCATGCTTGAATTGGTTTAAAGCATGAAGTATGCTTGATTTGGTTTAAAGCATGAAGTACGCTTAAGATCCATAGAAATTGAATTAAAGGGAAGAGAAAATATTCTTGTGGGTGTCTGACTTCTCTACTGTTCTTCTCAATAGCACACCCCTATTGATGGGATCTTGTTGTTTTGTTTTATATTTTATATTTAGTGGAAGAGAGAAATAGTAAGGAGAACAAAGGGCAGCAGAAATTTTTATAATATATTGATGTTTTCAACTCTCATACATCTTACAAATGGCAATCCATCTATTTATATAGGCCACATGGTGATCTTTATAAACCCAAGAAAAATATACATCATTAAACATGATCCTAGAAAATTTAAACATTTAACATATTTAGAAAACCCAAATTCATTCACTCTAACAATTTGACTAATTGACCAAAAATTAATTTTAACACTGGAATATCGAACTAGAGTGTTTTTTCTTTGGGTGGGAAAATATGGGGTTTAGTTGGTGTTTCAAGAATTACAAAGGGTTCAACATTTGCCTCTGTAATTATAAAACGGGTATAGATGTAGGTGCATATATATTTTGGGTAGACTTATATGTGTAGGTTTGAATGGTACTATAATGAACTTGGGTTTTATATTGTTGGCCTTTCTAATGTGGTCGTGAAGTTATGTTTCAGAGAAGGATCTTTGGTGTTAATTGTTTTTCGGGCATACTCATTAATATATTATGAAGTCTGGGTTTATAATTTATAGGCTTGTGAAATCCTGAATTAGAGCTCTAAAAGTGGCACGACGGAGCTGGTTCTGTCACGGAATGGCACGACACGCGTGTTGGCTACATGCCGTGACTTGCGTGTCCCGTGCCGTGACCATCTTTTCAAAATTTGACACGGCACGGCACGTGGAAGATCTGGTCATGGCACGGTGCACAAAAGATCTGGTCATGGCACGACACGTAGTCAGACCAGTCACGTGTTATTAGGACCGTTAGATCTTGATCAAATGGTGAATATTGAATAAATTAACCTAAATTATAAAAAAAAATAGTTAAATATTAACAGACGTGACCAGTCACGTTTGAACATGACACGTTTGATCACGGCGTGACTCATGTGCTGTGAACAACCCTCAATATTTTGGCGACGGCACGTTTTTCCACTCTTATCCTGAATGGTAACAAATTATAGAGGAGATTATTTTTCTTTTTTATTACGGCCCGTAAGCACCCCACTCTACTCGAACTCGGGTTCTCCCGTAGGAGAACTAATACCATACCAGCTGCGCTAGACAGCGGTGGTTTATAGCTGAGATTATTGCAGTAGAAGTAATTCCCTTAACAATATCTTCAATTATTGCAACTTCCTTCAATCATCCGACATAATGAATAGTAGTGGCAGGCTACAGTAGCAATGCATGTGACTCTTAGGTAACAGTGACTGTATTGTGAACCCGACAAGAACAAAGTGGCCCCACTCCACTGAAAGTAAATTAGGTAGAAGTTAAATAAGCATTGACCCCACTCCACCTAAAGTATTCATATCCACTAGCTCTCGTTAAAAAGAAAATAAAAGAAACATAAATGGTAAAATAAACATTGACTACTGTACAAAGTCTTCTCCACACCACTTCCAAGAGCTTACCGAATGGGTTGATTCCGTCTTGGCCCTGTCATGTGAGTGTTGCCCGCACATTATAATTGGGGACTACAATAAATCATGGTTTT
Organism: Carex parvula; assembly: GCA_025461045.1. Classification (NCBI taxonomy): domain Eukaryota; kingdom Viridiplantae; phylum Streptophyta; class Magnoliopsida; order Poales; family Cyperaceae; genus Carex; species Carex parvula. The sequence continues at coordinate 86,422 of JAJGRW010001093.1, read as the reverse complement.
ATGTAACCATAAGCTTGGGTAGGATTTGTTGACTAATCCATCAAGCTGCTCCTGTTTCGACAATTAAGTATTTCATTTTTATATTACTTGTTTGTTGCTGCTACATAATCTCTTGCAATTGTTTTGCAGCGTTTTCGATGATGTCTTCCTTTCGCCCACAAATAGGAGTCCCCACGAAAGAAATAAATTTACTATTCGATTTATTATATGTTTTGTAATATTTGGAAAGAATTTCCTTTGCTCATGGGGATTCATTTTCATTGATTTTTGATTTTTTTTAATACTTCTTTTTTCTTCAAATATTCACCTCTTAAAGAATGATTAAGCAAGCCGATGGTCAATTTTTGTATTAATTGGCCAATTTTTGGTCGTTATCTGGATCTCTATTTTTTATTTTTTTTATTTTCAACTTTCTGATAATTTCTTTTTCTTTTTTCTAGGTATAAAATCACTGGATCTCTACTATTTTTTTTCTTTATTTTCGATTTTCAACTTTCTGATAATGCCTTTTTCTCTTTTCTAGGTATAAAATGAATGATTAAACAGCACTTCAATAATATATATACATTCGATACTGCTAAAAACTTAATTTCGTTCCTAATGGATAACCAAATCATTTTTAGTCCAATATTAATTAAGACGAACCTTTTGAAGGAACATTAAATTGTTCGCATCTTATTAATTTTTTTTTTATGGTTAGTGGCTTTTAAATGCCAACTACCAATTTCATTGATAAAAAAAACGAAATTACAACAAGTCAAATGACTTTAATCTTAAATCTATTTTTTTATTCTCACAAAATCCTCCAAACTACACTAAATAACTCTAATCATCTAATCTCACTTATATACACACATAATTACTCTATCGCTCCCTACGACCGGATCTGCTTTTTCGACTGTCCCCGCTCTCCGACGCCCGGATCTACTCACTCGCGCTCCAATCAAGATAGCGTAGATGCTCAACGCTCCGAGCTCCGACGATACCGCACTTTCGGCTCCGATCGGCTCCTCTCAGCTCCGGTCCCTCCCCTCTCTCTCATTCTCCTCTTTTCTAGAGGCGAGAGAGAGGGGAGGCACTTTGTCGGAAGAAAAAACTAGAAGGGGTGAGAGAGACTGACTCAAAATAGAAGTGTGTTGGGAGAGGAGATGGATGAAGCGGCGGCTGCCGTTCGCATATTATCTAGAAGTCTGTTTTTTTTTAATTTAGTTTCTTTAAATGGTGTCTATTGCAATGTCGGTCTCAGTCAAAATGACTTCTTAAATTTGTCGTTTTGGCAGTACTATTTCTACATTTTTGCAGAACAACCCCTGCCACGATAGATATTACACAAATTAGAACAAGATTGCCTATCCTACAGTGTCAACATACATAGACCAATCACAACAATCAAATTGGAAAAGAAAAGGAAAATAATCTAATCCTACAAATGAAGATTTGGTGATATCCACTTTTAAGATCAATTTGGAGAATACCTTCGCACAACTTAGTTGATCCAGCATGTCCTCAAGTCGCAGAACCGGAAACCGGTACCTTATACTGATGCGATTTATTGCACGATTTATGTTACCAAAAGTCTTGGTTGTGATGCAGTTTGTACCAAAAATTCATCCAAATTAGGTTGTATAGGATCCAACATATCTGAAAATGAGTGCTCATGTGATCCATGACATTATGCTTTTTGGTAACTAAAGATTTCCAACATTGTATCTCCAATAATAATACATTGAATAACATCTTTGTCCATACATAACAGAAAACAAAAATTCTTCTTTAAAAAATTTCGTCCAATATTATAAGAAAGTATTTGTACATAAAAATAAGTTGAATATGTATGGCTTTTATACGAATCACTGAAAATTAATTTCGTTAAAAAAATATTGCATCTTATATGAATTTACGATTGAGCTGATACCAAATGATAGAAATAATAAAATTGTAATGTGTTTTGCAATTAGAACACAAGCAATTCAGAATCCGTAAATCCAAAATAAAATAGCAAATTGTAATTTAAAACTTACAGTTTTGAAGTGACGACATCGTTAAGCAGAAGCGTAAATACTGATCATCAATGGTTTTCCTCAGACGTGATGATGGATACTTTAGGCGTTTTTCTTTTACTTCTCTATTTAATTTTTATGGACGAAGTTTTCAGAATGGGGTGCGTCCAAATACGAGAAGAAGTCTTTTAATAACTCTGAGGCAACCTTTGGGACAAGTATATTATATTAATAGCAATCTAAATTTTTCCATCAAAAATTACTCATGCTTTTTCATTAATTTCTGCAAATAAAATTGGTGCACAATAATAACATATGCCACATAATTAAATAAAACTAACAGCATGCACTATGATCTGGTTGATCATAAGTATAATTGATCATAGGTCAAGAAACATAATTGTTAAGCTGACATTAATGACACAATCATATTTTGTGCTTATCATTAGAGATATCATGTGATATTGGATACGACACATGCAGTGTTATACACATTGTCTATATTGAATCACGATAGTGTCTGAATACACGTTGTCTTTATCATTTGAGTAGTCATGATCCATTGAATAATGCATTGCTAGATGTCATTCTTGACTTCTGAGAAAAAGTTTTCATGCTTTAGATGCCACTAGTGTACAATGAAATCATGCTTTGTACGTCCTTTCCTCGGTGTCATGTGACAGACATCAGTACAAAAAAAATATGTGACAAATCTGGAATCACTTCAAGCAGCATCTCAAGTCAACTAAAAGTTGAGGAGGTTAGAGCGTTCACGTGGCCCTGTCATTACTAAAAAGGACCTTAGCAAAAAAATCTAGATATTTTGACTCTTCAAAGACTTTGATTGTTCGTATATAACCTTTTATTTTAATTAATTTTGGTTCATATATGTTTATCTTTATTTTTGCAACTTCAAACAACTAGCATTCGGAAATTTTCTTGAATCTTGGATCAACAATTATCTATCTCTCAATTTGTCACTAGCTAAGAAAGTTCAAACAAGTCCGGAAAGGAATGGATCGTATTTTGTCCGAAGGACGACTTTAAATATAATTTTATTGCAAGTCCGTTTATATATATATATATATATAGAGTATGGCTAAATTGCTGCCGGCAGCATTCTGGACAGCTGCTGTCGGGGGCAATTCGGTCATTTCCGGTGTTCAAACAACAAATCCGAACCGTTCAACGTGTTCTAAATATTAAAATCTACTTGGAGACCAAATTTTATATTTTTTGGAATTTTTTTACTATTTATTAAGCCACTTTGAAAATTCCAGATCACATGGTCCAGAATTTTGGTGCACTGTTCACCCGGATCAGCCAATTTCAAAGTGGCCTAATAAATAGCTAAAAAATTCCAAAAAATGTAAAATTTGGTCTTCAAGTAGATTTTAATATAGATTGAATATCTGTATAAAAAAATTTGTTGTTTGAACACCGGAAATGACCGAATTGCCCCCGGCAGCAGCTGTCCAGAATGCTGCCGGCAGCAAGTTAGCCATACTCTATATGAGTATATATATATATATATATATATATATATATACACACACATATATAGGAGTTGGCTACGGTGCTATGCATAGCATAGAGGGCCTCCGTGCTACGGCTTAATATTTGAGTTTTCAAAATCCTAATGGTCGATCCGAACCGTTCAACATGATCTCCATATGAATATATACTTGCAAACCATATTTTATATTTTTTAGAATTTTTTTACTATTTTTTTAGATAGGTAGAAAAACACTTTATCGGAATGGTACAGAATTTTCAGATCAAGTGATTTTCTACCTATCTAAAAAAATAGTAAAAAAATTCTAAAAAATGTCAAATTTGGTTTGCAAGTACATATTCATATGGAGATCATGTTGAACGGTTCGGATCGACCGTTAGGATTTTGAAAACTCAAATATCGAGCAGTAGCACGGAGGCCCTCTATGCTATGCGTAGCATGGAGGCCCTCTATGCTATGCGTAGCATATTAGCAATTTCCTATATATATATATATATATATAACCATCTGATTCGCGTTGAGATTTGTGCAAACGGATTTCGTACAAATTAAATGTAAACTGTTTTGTAAATCTAATGGAAAATCTATTCGTCGTCAATCAGCGTGAGTTCAAGTTGTTTTCTGTTTTTCTGGCAAATCGGAAAAACTAACCTTCTATTCCTGACCGGGTAGTTAAAAATTTATTTCCACTTACAAGGTAAAGTGCCGGTTCTTGCATTGAGACAGTGCGAAGCTCAACTATATATATATTTCTAACCGGGTAATTAAAAATTTATATCCAGTTGTTATGACGTTGTTTACTAATACTTGATATACTTGCTTGGAAAAATATGCATTTTGCGTAGTGATTGGCCAATCTTGTATCATATATAGCTCGACAAAATCATTTTCTGAAATGATGCAAAATTTTAGAAAATCGCAAAATCTTGTAGTTCCAAGATATATATATATATATATATATATATAGAATTAATATTAAGGGGGAATTTCATGTATGCCTCTCAAAAACATCAAATTGTAATATTATATTTACTCTAGCTATTAAATTTTATAAACTCACCGATATACACAATTTATTATATTTTCTATAAAATCTCATTTGAAATATATATTTTTAAAATATGCGCCTATCCGCGTGCACATTGCAATCTGTTCACACAGGGACCACAGCCTGTATCCCAAAACTTATATCAAAATTGAAATATGTGCCTATCCCGCGCGCACATTTCAATCTGTTCACACAGGGACCACAGCTTGTATCAGAATTGAACAATTGTTTGGCTGAAAACAAAATTTGCGACCATGTATGGTGACCTCAAATTTCTGTACTATTTAAACATTTTTTTAATATTTTTTTTTATTGGCCTATATTATATACCTCATTATATAAAACCAATCTCTTCAGGTATCTATACCCTTCTTCCTCACTCTCATACCAGACACTAGATTAAGCTCCACAATAAATGGATAGTGTGATAACAAGTTCTCCTGTGACCGAAGAAGCACAAACTCAGACTGAGACTAGGCCTAGGCGCTCACTGATGCCACACAAGCTCCTCGAGGCAGCTATTAACGGCAACGAGGCAGATTTGAGGCGGCTTCTGGGATTGAACGACCATCCCCCTCCTACGAGGATACCTATTGAGGAAATGACACCAATTGAGCCCTCTCACTGCGTCATCAAAAGCGTAGCAGGTAAAAAAACTTTTGGGCAAAACAAGAGTGACATGAGTACCAAGCTTGGTACGTACCTTAGACCAAGACTTAGGGCGACAAGTAGACTTGCTAACTCGTGGTTAAGGTCACATGTGATTAGTGACTTAACCCGTGTCGTGCCGTGTCGTTGCCTCTCAGACGTGCTACAAAATACAAATATCGTGTATCTGCCAAAAAGTATAGAAATCTGGCATGAAAATTGTAAGAACACGTCACGTGTGTAGAAGTGTCTTTGGTTTTCAATTTTTTTTTTAAATCACATAATATGTTAAAAAATTGTAACAAAACTGATTTTTATTTTCAGAAATGACCAACAAATAAGGAAAGAAGCAAAATAAAATTATGACAAAATTGTACTAGAAAACATTTATTTGCAAATTTTAAAATTTTCCACCTTTTATACCAACTTTGATCCGTCTATGTTTATAAACATAAGCAAAACTAATAAAAAAATTCTTACTACGGAGTTCACTGAAAAAATTTAGAAATTAAATTTAATTATATATTCAATAAGAATAACGGAGATGCATACTTTATATTTTGCTTGAGTCAATAGAAAAGCTGTAGGGGTTGTTCGGCAGAGGGGGCCAGATTAAGCCTCATTTAGCTTATTTAGTTGCTTAATCCTTCCGAACATCAATTGCTTAGCAAGGATTAAGAACTCTCTTTTAATCTTAATCCCTGCATGTGCCTTAATTAACCTTACCTCTGGATTAAGCCTCATTAGCATCTATCTACTAATTAAGACAATAAAATATGAGCTCCTTAGTGCGGATTAAGATTTAAATATACTTTCGTTGCCGAATGGCCAATACAAGATTTGACTCCCCCCGGTCTCTTTAATCTCCGCATGCATAATCATCATATCATCCTTGATGCTATGTACTCGGTACTTTCGAACATTATTTTGGATTGGTCATGTGCTTTTTGTTAGACATCCAACCAAATCTTTTAGGTATACAAGTATAATTTCAAAAGCTTTATTTGTCAAACGGTTACGACCATTAGTTAAAACTCTGATATATGCATTAAGAGCAAACTTGGAAGCTATCGTCGATACGGTACCACAAGTATCATGATCCATGAATATTAAAATGGGTCATAAACTCTCACTGCTTCCAATAATTCAAAATATCAAAATGGGCTCTTTTGAATTGTTCAGAAATGAAGGCCCGGGTGTAACAATGTAAATTTAAATTTCACTGGTGTTATGCTGAAATCTAGAGGTTGAATCAGAATCACTCTTTCTTCAGAGTTTATATTATAGTCCGTTTTTAATTTCAACCGTTATTTTTATTTTTTTGTTGGGGCAGGAGAATTTGAACAGTCAATTGACTAGTCGATTGGGAATGATTATAGTGCTTCGTTTAAAAGCTAGAACTCATCTATCTAATGATAAATAATAGTAGAATATGGTAAACTATAAGAATAGACCGTCCAAACATCAGAAATAATCTGTGTTTTTAAATGCGGTCGCATGGACCGCATATGCGTATGCGGTTTGCTGACGGGCTCAAAATGTCATGCAGTCATGTGTATGCGGATTTGAATATGTGGTCATGCCAACGCATAAACTACATGCGGCACCATCCATGCGGACGCATATGTGGGCAGCAAGGAGTTGATTAGGGTTTCTGTTAGGTGTACCCCCATTCTTTGCACCCAGAATTGTCTCCAAAACTTGATAAATTCATATAAATTCACTCCTTTTGAGTTTTTATGGTTTTCTTTATATAAAAATTCATGATTTTTTATGTATAAATTAGTGACTTTCATATAAATTAGTGACTTTCACGAAATTTGGGTATCAGAATTATATCACCGAATTTTAAAACATTGGAAATAATTAATGGTCACTAAATACCGGCCTATTTTAACCCTTAGTAACTAAATACTGACTGTTCAAATAGTTTCTTACATGAGGACCAACTGTCCAAAAGTTCGGCCGACTTGGATCCCAGTTTGATTAACCAGCACACAAAATAATACCGACCTTATTAACTCACAACCTAATAAAGCTCGATCGACCCAATTGATCCTTGAACACTACAACATGAAGTCCAGGCATGGAGTCTACCAGGACCTGCCTGAAATGAGAAAAAAAAAAAAATGGATCCTAACCCAAACCTGCCTGACCCAAGTAGAAGACTAGTCTGCATTTTATAATAATACCGGCAAAATGAAAATTGACAATTGCTTTTGCAGGTATGGAGAATACCATTCTTCACATACTCTCTGCCAATGACCACGGAAATCTTGTGTCAGCAATCTGTATGAAAGATAGCTCATTGCTGAAGGAACGCAATGTAAGAAATGAGACACCCTTCCACCATGCTGCAAGATATGGGCATATAAACACTATTTTGAGGTTGATGGCAAATGCCAATTTGGAATTTGGTGAGGCTGGGTTGAAAGAGCTGCTTAGACAAAAGAACTGCCTAGGGGAAACAGCCTTACATGAAGCTGCCAGACACGGTCATGGAGTTGTTGTCTCGGCTCTAATGAGAGAAGATCTGGAATTGGCGGGCCTGGTCAACAATGATTCTGTCTCTCCCTTGTATTTGGCTACTGCAAGGGGATCGCTCGATGTGGTACAGAATATGGTGGCAAAAATGTTGAATCACCAAATTACACCAGCATTTTACGCAGGACCAAAAAAGCAGACGGCGTTGCATGCTGCAGTACTCCAAGACCCAGGTACATAACAATATCGATTGATTTTTGTTATTCAACTTGAGACAGCAGTTTCTTGCTAAGTTTAATCAGACGATGCATTTTCTTTTTTTATCAACCATAAAATTTATTTTGGTTAAATCAGTTTGGTTTTTTCTTTATTTTGCCAAATTTCAAATAAACTGAAGAGATAGAACAAATCAAGTATTTATTAGTATTGTGTTAGTATTGTAATATAACACGTATTATACATAAATTAGCTATACTTGATATTCATATTACAATTATTATTTGAATTTTTCATACCAATTTAGTTAAAACGAAATTAACTTTGGTTTATTTGGTTCAGTGTCTAATTCAGTTGATCAGATTATTTAGTTGATCCAATTTGTATTTTGGTTAATGGTGAATTATTTGGCTGGACTAATTTTAGTTCGGTTTGAACCAAATCAATCAATGAACACCCTTAGCCTTTGGCTTCATAGCTCTACCAAATGACTTTACTTAATAAATACTGAGTTATAACATGATTTTTAGGACATCATAAATTCAGAACTTCTAGGAAAACAACATAGAGTAACCTAGTTTTCCACTAATTAAGTGGGAACGTAACAACCTCCATGTATAAGGAAACAAAAAAGGAATAAGTCACCTTGTTGCATCTTCGAGCTTCTTTTCTCATGTGAAGTGCACAGATTATAAACATTGTACAAGTTATTGCCGGCTGTGTCATACATGCCCATTGGTTAGAACTGAGCGCCATAAAATACCTACAATTCCTCAAGTAAGAGCACAAATTAAATAAATTTTAGTTCTTATTAACAGGTCTCTTCGACTTCTCGTTTTATGAAATTAAAGTGACAATATGTCAGTAATGCTGTCACCCTAATTCAGTCCATTCTCAATCAAATGTTGAAATCCAATTTAACTGAAGTCTCACTCTGTAATCACAATATACCCTATAAGATGAACTTCTTCCAATGCTTTAAAAAAGTTTGTAGTATGTTTGTATATATTATGCACTGATGCACTAATGGTACATGTGGCTAATAGAGCGTAAAAAAAGGATGCAAAATACTTTCAGTCAGCTGCTTCTCATTCAGCAAGGAAGGAATTATTGCTTACTAAAACTAAAACTATGGTTTGCCTAATTGAACTTCTCTGTGTTATCTTATTGACAGGACTCACCGAAGAACTATTACAACTGTACTCAGAACCACTTGATAGGTGGGTGGATGAAACAGGGAGAACTCCTCTCTACTTCGTAGCATCAACTGGAAATCATAAGATTGCCAAACTCCTATTGGATAAAGATCCGTCCTTGGTATACATCCCAGATTCACACGGATCATTTCCTGTGCATACTGCAGCACGAATGGGCCATGTAAAAATGATTGTCCTTCTCTTACAAAGGTGCCTTGATTCAGGTCAGCTACTTGACTGTAACGGTAGGAACTTCCTACACATTGCCATAGAAGCGAAGAAGTCAAATGTTATCTTTAAATTGCTTAAAGATTCAAAAAAGGAGCTTCCCATCTCCTACTGGAAGAAAATGTTGAATAGAATGGCAAACACAATGGATAACAAAGGAAACACACCATTACATTTAGCGGCAGAACATGAATATAATGATGTTATGATATCTCTTTTGGAGAACAATGAATTAGACCTGACTTTACAAAACAAGGAATGTCTAACAGCTTTCGACCTTTCGGTGATTCAACTTAGGAAATCTGCAAGGAACACTCAGGTTAGCTGCCAACTATTTCTCATCAACCTTGGTCGAATTTTCTTTTCTTTAAAATAGGTGACAGCCGGACTTGATTTATTGAGGCATTCCAAGATTTTTCCAAATGTTGGCTTCTACTTCTGCACCTTTTTCAAAGCATCTTGTTTATTTTCTAGCTATTTGGTGCTTCCACTTGTGCATGGAAATGTGTGCCCAACGAACCATCTTATATCCATTGCATATTTAACTGGTGCAGTAGCCATTTCTAAAAGAAGTGGTTTCTTCTCTTGTAGGGCTTACCTGCATATACACATCTTAAACATATAGATCTAATTGTCTGGTTTTGTAATTTGTTTTGAAACTTCAACTTCCTTCAGAGCTGAATTCATTGGGTTAAGCTATTCCTTAGGATCTAGTACATCAAATACTTTGCCAATCCAACTTATATGTTCCTTTTCCTTTTCCTTTTCCTTCTCTAGGAATGTAGTTTTTTTGGAAGATTGAAGAGAAGGGACGCCTTGGGTGAATTTTACGTTAAAAAAAGAGGAGCTCGTTTCAGTACAGGTTGGTTTCAGGACTACACTAAAGGCCAAATGTCAGAAACAGAGTTAATTAGAGGCACCAAAGAGGACCCCATTTCGACAACGGACGCAAGACGTGCTAAAACGAACTCAGAGAGTTTGATGGCCAAAGCCCAGTTAGTGGGCCTGGGCTCTGTGCTTATTGTAACAGTAACATTTGCTGCAGCTTTTACTCTTCCAGGAGGTACCAATCAAGAAACAGGCACCCCAATTCTAGGAAGGAAATATATGTTCAGGGCATTTGTCTTAGCAGACCTCTTTGCATTTAGTTTGTCCTTCATGGCTACTACGCACCTCATACACAGCTCGTGGGTTGATAATTTTGATAGGATGGAAAGGAACATTGATCAATCCATGGATTTTTTTAGTTGTGCTGCATGGTTCATGTTCATTGCACTGGGATTAGGTCTGCATCTGGTGCTAGCTCCTTTGGGTTCTATTGGGTTTCTAATTCTCACGTATACTGCCATCTATACTCTCCAAAGCATTGTAGCAACATTCCGACTACATTATAAGCGTTTCAGGGAGGAATCAGAAATACTGACACACATTCCATATGTAGCTAGTGATTTAAACCCCAAGAACATCTGGTGGTCTGTATATCCATATTTATCTGATCACATCTGGGTGCTTTATTTGTCCTTCCTGATTCTATTAATAGAAGTGTTTCAACAAGCAGCGGAGAGCCAGGCCACGCCCCCTCAGCCCCCTCTGCCCTCTTTGCCCCCTCTGTCCCCTCCGCCCCTTCTTGGATGAATTTTTATGGAGATATATAGGCCCGGATTAACTTTACCCTTCCCCCCCAGACAAAAATTCTGGATCCGCCCCTGTGCACTAGTATAGAGTTTAGATAATTGAATGGTTTCAAATTACGAGAACTCAGCTTGTCTTGAATCATTTAGATAATCTTGTAAAGCACTGAAGCAGTTCTTATGTTGTACTATTTTTTTTATTTTACAGGACGATTCTTTGTTTTCCATTTACCTAGATATGGTTTTCTTGTAGCGTGCTTACATTTGACTTTGTTTAAGTTTTGTGCAAGTACAGTCAAGCAGTGATTGACCATACTGTAATTTAATAATCTGTTGATTACCGATAGTGATTTGTTCTTTCGTAGAGAATACCTAAAAAATATAGTATTGAGAGGGATGGAACCAGAAAATTGAGAGGGGGGAGTGTTGAATAAGTAAATGTCTAATTTGTAACAACCGGTAAATTTTTATGTTAATTTTGAAATATATTTTGGACTTAATTATAATATTGTAAATTTAAAGGTTTCAAATTTAAAAATGCAAACTTTGTTTAAAAAAAAGAAAAAGAAAAGAGACCAACGTGGCAGCCCTTGCCACGTGCCCCCATGCATGGAAAGTTTTGACCACCGTAAATGACTCAAAAGCTCCCCCTTCTCCTTTAATTGATCCGGAAAAGAAAAAAATGAGAGAGAAAGAAATTGGAAAAGAATGAAAAGAAAAAATTTTGATATTTGATTTGATATTCGAGGGTACTCCGTCCCGAAAAGTACCGTTGCGAAAAGAAAAAATACAGTTATGACGGTACTCCGTCGCGAAAAGTCACTTTTTACCCTCACAAAAAGTCACTTATTCTTGTTGTGATTGGAATTCTGACTACGTCGCGTTAATTCTGAATAGTTATTGCAACTCGAATTGGATTTCTGGATTGATCGCTATCAGGTAACTGGACTTCTCTATAATCTATGTTTTCGTTTTGGTTGGTTGAATTGGATATTTGAATTGGATATTGGATTATGAGGCATATTTTAACGGGATAGCGGGTCTGAGGTTCGAATTTGATTGTGAACTGATGAGAATGTGTTTTGAGAATGTGGGAATGGTCTGTGTGACAGACATTCCAAATACTGTGTGACTTGTTTTACTAATAACCTAGACCGACGTGCTATCGCCGGTTAAATATGCATGCATAATTTGATTTGAATTTGTGTAGATTAATCCAGTATGTTTGAATGGTTGTTTAATTAAGCCAATTATAGAGAAGCTGCGTCGTTAAATAACTGGTTACTGAGCTTTGTAGCTTATTCCGTATTGTTTCTTTGTGTTTTTGTTTGCGACGTAGGTTGACGGGACGAAGGATGGATGCGAGAGTGCCTCTCTTGTCGCGAGCCCCGGTCCGGCGGCGGGGTTGTGACATAATTTCACTTTATGATGGAACTAATAGTATTAATTTTTGTAAAAATTAAAAATTTTGATGGACAAAATTTTTTACGAAGATCTATTTTCCAAACATCTCTGTGAAGTACTTGTTTGCGATTGGGGCTGCCCTTACCTTCAAATTGGAAATCGCAATAAATCAAATGAGGTTCATAATTTTTTTTATTTGAATATATGTATTTTACATCACTTAACTTTTTAACTTTTTGTAATAATAATTCTTGGTAAAATTTTGCCGACTCATTAGATTGCTCCTGTTTAGACAAATGAACATTTTATTATTATATTACATGTTTGTTGCTGCTAAATAAGATCCTGCCCATTTATTTTGCATATTTTTGGTTCCCAAAGGGACAGTAGCCTAAATGGAATGAAACTAAATAATGTTTTTTTTTTGGGTAATTTGATCGATGACAAATAATTTATGTAGGTATCTTGCATTAGACTCCTGGGCGATCATAAGCAGCACCAGATATGGATTTATCGAGTTTGCCAAGGTAATTTTGCAATAAAGCCATTTAAAATAATATAATTTGATATAAAATAATGTGTTCCTCTTTTTCCTTTTCTCTCTGTAAGAAATGTTTGCCAATATTGCAGGAGGAATTTGTTTGTGGCAGCAATCAAATGCATTGGCACGCTACTTGGCAACTATTGTGTCAAGTATACCTCTATGTTATTTCCTCTTTTCTCATATGACTTTTATTTTCATAATAGAATATTTCCTATATGCCTTCTTAAAGAAAAGTAATTATGTATCCCTTTTAGCTTCAAAAAGAAGTATTCATTTTTCTTAAATAAAAAAGAACATTCATATGGCACTGTGAGGGAGGTTACTTCAGTGATATTCTGAAATAATATGGGGAAGCATGGATGCATAAATATTTAAAAATTGAGGGGTAGATATGATATTCCCGGTTTTCTGTAGGGTTGGGCATGGTATTTCTTGTTCTGTAGGGACAAAAGTAAATTTTAGGTTGCAAGGAAGCTCCAAAATTGCCACCCATTTATTTGCACGTAATTTCTACAAATATTTGTTTTCTTTTTGAATTTTCACTAACACTTATGTAAAATTCTCCTCTTTTGTAGGGTTGTTTCTTCAAAAGCAGCATTAAGGCCCAGTCAACACTCGAACTAGATTTTATTAATTTTTATTATTTTGGTGTTTGAAGTATTTCAAAGCGTGCAACATTTGCCGCTGTTATAATAAAACGGGTGTAGAACTGTAGATGTAGGTGCATATTTTGGGTTTTATATTAGTGGGCCTTTGTAATGGGCTCGTGAGGTCAAAGTTTTATATTGTTTTATATTAGTGGGCTTTTGTAATGGCCTTTGTAATGGCCTTTTGTAATGGCCTTTGTTTTATATTAGTGCGGTAAAGGTTTTATATTAGTGACCCCACTCGAACTATAGACATAGGGACGGAACCAATTTGGGTCCGATGCCCATTGGACTCAAAGTGAGTTCGATGATTTGATGGCCATCCAATCTGCTTTAAGATTCGCACCCACAATTTTCGTATCTGCTTTAAAATTCGTGCTCACAATCTTAAAGTGGATCGGAGGGTCGCTAAATCCATCGGACCCAAATTTTAGTCCGATGGGCATCGGACCCAAGCTGTTCTCCATAGGGACCCCAAGAGCTTACCTTACCTTACCTTACCTTACCTTACGGCAACTATAGTATTAAATTCAGTTCATCCAAGAGCTTACCTTCCCTTACGGCAAGGTAATAATTAGTGACCCACTCAACCTAAAGTATACATCCACTCTCGTTATATACAAAAGAAAAGGTCAAATAAACATTGACTAGCTCCGCGCCACTACCACCTCAGATCTGCTGCTCTTTACTCGTTTCTCATTTTCACAAATCACATATAATTAGGTTCTTTCCTCCCTGTCTTCACATAAATTAATCTACCGAGCAAAATGGCAGGGAAGTTGATAACCTCTCTAGCCACCAATTTGCTTCCCTCAATTACAGCCTCTGCACACTCTTCCTCTTCCTCTTCATCAAATTCTAATAACTCAAAAAGGCAGTGTGCTCGTGCCATGCAGGAGGATCTTGAGAGGTTTATCAAATTCTAAAGCTCAAGGAATCCTCAGAACCCTTTCTTGCCTCTACTTGGACACGTGTAACCTCGTACCAGTACTCGCTGAGCACATCCTTAGCATCATAAGCGGCCTTCTTGAGTTCGCAAAACCTTTTACGAAAGTAAGCAATGGCGCGGCTAACCTTATAATCTGTAAGTATATATATGCATGGTTTTGAAACTCATAATCGGAATCGGAATCGGATACTTGACCGTCGAATCGGAATTGGCCGAGTTGACTCGGTAACTTGGATTTTTTTGGCAGAAGCTTGTTTTGTACTAAAAAATAAGAAAAAATTGGTAAAAAATTAAATTATCCAAAAATTATGTTAAGATAAAAAATTACACTCATATAATCCTCTAGTATAAAGTAATATAATATTATACAAGCTTTACAAATTCACAATCAGAACACAAATTCTACTGTCAGAAACTATGTCAAGCTAGCTGTATCAGCTCGTCGTCCTTTGTATTAAAATTGTAGAAAAAATTATTGTACAAAGATAATTAGTCAAAAAATAATGGTAAGACCAAATCTTACAAAAAAAATAATCTACTAAGATAATAAATATAAACTTTGAAAAAATCAGCCGATTTAAAAAAGTGATGCAATAGCCTCCATAGTTTATTATTATTATTATTTTGCAATTAAATAACTCGATGTAATTAATAGTCGTACTAATAATGAGACATAAAGGAGTGTTTGATGCACATATAGTCAAACTTTGATGCAATTAAATAACTCCAAAAAAAACTTCACGGATAAACATATACAGTGTCGTAGCCAGAATTTTCGTCAGGGGAAGGCAAAAATAAATATTATTAATTTATTATTAATATTTTTGTTTATTTTAATATTCATTTTTTATTAAAAACTAAAATTGTCAATACACTCTTTCTTTAAAATGAAGATCCTTTTATTTCTAATCAATTCGGTAATCAACTAATGATAAAAAGCATGAAGTTATGTAGTAAGCTAATCAACTAATGCACATGTTGCATGTGCTTTTTGTAGAGTTTTTTTTTATTAAATAAAGTAAGTTGTTTAGAATTTGTTATTTTGGACTAATTGTTTGTTATCATTTTTAAAAATGATGTATTAAATTCTAATGTAATCATAATATTATAGCTGTGACATATAATTATGCAATATAAAATAATAGTTTTTAAAATATGTTTATTTATTTGTTGGTGATTACAGGATGTTGGTGAAGTGCACACCACATTAGTTTTGTTAGAACTTCGGCCCATTTATTAGTTTTACTATTGCTAGCACCCTTTTAAAGTTCGGCCCATTATAAAAAATCTGGTTCGTTTTATTGAAAAAAAATAACAACTTTATATCATGGTCCCACAGTTCAGACCTTTCTTCCCCATTTTTTCATCCCTTCCAATTCTATACCGAACCAGTGATGAAAAACTCAATCAAATTAGCAGCGGCTCTAGCTTCTTCGCAAAAAAAAAATACTTGACTCGGCTCATTTTCAACTTGAATCGGTCATTTTTGCCTTGAATCGGCTCAACTTGGTGTAAAATCGGTTGACTCGGCCTAAAAATCGGCCAACTCGGCGGAATCAAGCACTGTTCATCCGAGTTTTTCTGAAAAACTCGCACGGTCGCGAGACTCGGGTGAAAATCGGATCGGTGACGGCCGATACCGAGTTGACTCGGAATCGGCCGATTTTTCAAACCATGTATATATGTATTGTAAGCATCCGAGAAATTATATATATATAACAACCCCAAAAATACAATCATATTCAATAAAAAGTATCTTATTCACAAATTGACTGACTCGAAAGATGGGAGTATTTAACAATATTGTAGCTTTAATATACTTATATACAAGAAAAGTCAAATTCCATATTACTTAAGAGATAGGAACTTAAGAGAAAAGGTATTGTCCCCCGTTCTCATATCCCCGTAAAATCCCCCCTGTAAAACTTTCCATTTTTACAAAAGAGAAAAGGTTACTAAGGGGGACCACGCGCTTTTAATGAGAGGACCACGCGCTTTCATGAGGGGACCACGTGGATATATAACTGTTTTTGAGAATTCGCAACTAGTTCGACATCCACTGTATTAGTTTATAGGTTTACTGCAAAAGGTTTACAGGATTAGCTTCATTAGTTTACAGGGACTTTGAGTTTTATCCAAAAGAGAAAATGTTACTAAGGGGACCACACACTTTTAATGAGGGACCACGCGGATATATAATTGTTTTTGAGAATTCGCTATTAGTTCGATATCCACTGTATTAGTTTATTGGTTTACTGCAAAAGCTTTACAGGATTAGCTTCATTAGTTTACAGGGACTTTGAGTTATATCCAAAAGAGAAAAGGTTACTAAGGGGGACCACGCACTTTCATGAGGGGCCACGCGAATATATAACTGTTTATGAGAATTCGCTACTAGTTCGACATCCACTGTATTAGTTTATAGGTTTACTGCAAAAGGTTTACATGATTAGCTTCATTAGTTTACAGGGACTTTGAGTTATATCTGGGAATTTTCCGGGGATTGGGGTCCGGGGACTATTAGCTGCTTTCGGAACTTAATTATATGCCAAGCCAAAATAAAATCTCAACAACAATAATTAAAGCCATAGTATAGAAAATGGGTCCTCTTAGACTAATAAAGGTTGCATACATATAATCTCCCAACATTTCAGTTTATGGGTTTATACTATTTTGCAATAAAAAATATGAGTGCTGCTTCGAATTTCAATTAGAAATTAGTGGTACACTTTCCATAGATTGAATGTCGGTGCCTCCTCGGTTAGCAGATCCCCAAGAAATTTGTGGTACACTTTCCGAGCATGCTGTCAGCTAATAGCCCATACCTGTATATAGTGCAAATGTTTTTAAAGCAGTTGTTTAGTTCAAAGATACTAAACTTTGTACCTGAACAGTGATCAACTTAATTAGTGCAATGACAATACAACACATTTGAGGTATATGCAATTGTTCAAAACTAAAATGTTAATTTTGATTTGTATTGTTTTGCCTTTTCATTTTGAAAATATTGATCAGTTGCCTTGTCAGACACTACATTTGGCATCTTTCAGAGCATGTGCTCTTTTCCCTTTTTTCTTAACTGTCTAAATGAAGGAAGTGAAATAAAGAAAAAGGATAAAGCAAGAAGCATTCAATTTTCTCTCACTGCAAGCAAGGAATAAGAGCTATAAGCGACCCCTTTTGTATTGTATGTTGGGTTGTGCATTGCTCACAATTGTTGCAGTATTTTAAAGTTTTCCCATTTGTTTGCACCCGATTGATTATCAAAAAGAAATACGAGAATAGAACTTCATATATATATGCTTGATTAAATTTGAACCAACCGGAATAACTCTCCTGATAAAATTGACATTCCAATCTGATTCGGACCTACTAAAAATTTAAAAAATTAATAATCTGAACTCGTGATTAATCAAATTCAAAAGTATCCAAACCTAAATAAATTTATAAATATTGAATATTCGAACATAAATTAATCTAAACCCAAATGATCCATGATCCAAGAAATCTTCAAACCCGAAGCAATCAAACTAAATGGTATACCCAAACGACAATTATACCAATATGAGTTAATATGAACCGGACAAGATTGTAACCTGATAAAAGATATTCATATTTAGTTGTGGAGTCCTTTTTAGCATATCCCCAAGAGCCTTGGTTGGTTAACCGGATCTGCAACCGCAAAACATTCCATCCATGCAAATATGCAATAACAAAGTTCTCCATACCTGTATATGGTGTAAATGTTTTTAAAATATTTGTTAAATTGAAAGATACTAAACTTTTCACATGAATTTTGATCAACTTAATTAGTACCATGACAATATATACAACACATTTGAGGGATGCAATTGTTCAAAACTAAGTTGTCAATTTTGATTTGTATTGTTTTGTCTTTTCATTTTGAAAATATTTATCAGCTTGCCTTGTCAGACACATCTTTCAGAGCATGTCCTCTTTTCTCTTTTTTCTTCTCTTTCTAAATGAAGGAAGTGACATAAAGAAAAATGATAAAGCAACAAGCATTCAATTTCTCTCTTTGCTTGTCACTACAAGCAAAGAAAAAGAGCAATAAGCGACCCCTTTTATACTGTATGTTGGATTGTGCATTGATCACAATTGCTGCAGTATTTCCATGTTCTCATATTTGTCTACACTCGATTGATTATAAAAAAGAAGTAAGAAAATAGAACTTCATATATATCCATGATAAAATTTGAACAAACCATCATAATTTTCTTGATGAAATTGATATCCCAATCCGACTCGGACCTACTAAAAATTTATGAAATAAATGATCTGAACTCGTATTTAATAGAATTCAAAAATATCCGAACTTAAATAAATTTATAAATATTTAATATTCAAACATAAATAATCTAAACCCAAATCATCCATGATCCAAAAAATCTCCAAACATTTAGCAATCAAACTAAATATTTATAATATTTATAACAATCTGTGTTAATATGAACCGGAAAAGATTGTAACCCGATAAAAGATATTTAGATTTTGTTGTGGAAACCTTTTTACCTGCAGTGCTAATGTTTTGAGTCTTCAGTTTTGCTGGTAAACGAAATATCTTTTACTGATGTATTATGCTATTTCATTAATTGTGGGTCAATTTCTTTCTAAGGGATTAATTCCGTTCGTGTTGCTTTTATATGTTGGATATTATTTTTGTATTGAATAGGACAGTTATTTGAGAATTTTTTTTAACATAAAGCTCAAAGTACACAATATAATATTTAAACTGTTAAATTATAATTTATTCCATAATACTGAGCTATTTAGTGTTTTGTCTCTATTAATAAAAAAAAGTAAGGTTTTATTAAATTAAATACAATAAACTATAAGTTTCTTTATTAAACCGAAAAATATATTTATATGCACATACATGCATTAGACCCAAAAATATATTTATATACACATACATGCATTAGACCCAAAAATATACTTATATACACATACATGCATTAGACATAGTTATTCAAATAATCAGAAATTAATAAATCAAATCTAATACTTCTCAGAGTCCAAAATTAATCTGAATCCAGCTTAATTCAATTCAAACACAATCCGACCCACCCAATTTATGTTTTAAATATGGATTGTGTTTGAATTGAGGAAGGAGCTCTTCAAATATTGAATCATGTAAACTAATAATGTGTGCTGTAAGTTGTTTAATTGTGCTCTTTTCTTAATATATTGAGTATTAAAAATAAGAGGTCTACTTGTCATTTTTAATAATTAAGTTGTACATTTTTAATCAAATGTTACAATTTGGATGGTGGTATTTGAGAGACTATTGATACCTTAATTTGTTCTAAACTTGAATAAAATTAAAATGAAAATATATGGTGTTTACTCCTACTTTTTATGAAGTATAAATGACTCACTCAAAAAAATTATAACCATTTTATTTCAAAGAGAACTCTTGAAGCACTTCAACACGTAAGGTTCTTTATTCCTGGCCCAAGTAGCTTTCTCTTTTCCTTTTTTTGTAAGGACACAGATATGATAAATATCTATTACGTAAATGAGCATTGAAGAGCAGTCAATCACACAACTACAAGCTCTCCTTGCTAGTTTGTTCCTTATAAAAGGGATCATAATATCTCTAGTACTCTCTACCTATCAAGCGAAAGTCACATACAACTTAATTCAACTCAGATTAAAAAATAAAAAAACAAGAGAGGGAGTAATAACAATGTCCAAATCTTCTGTTGAACCCCCACCAAAACCTTCTGATTACACCTCATTGTACAATCCGAGGAAGAAGCTCTTCCAAGAAGCAATGAATCGCGAATGGAAAACGGTGCTTAAGCTCTACCAAAATGAGAAAGTCCAAGGCGAGCATATTACACGTGCCAAGGACACCTTACTTCATGTTGCAGTTTCTAGTGCCACGGAAAAAATAGTTTTAGATCTCCTCGCTATCGTTGAGCATAACAAAGGTATTACCACTTTATATCTAAGAAAAAAAAACAATATGCTATATATATATATATATATATATATATATATATATATATATATTTATATCTGAGTAGGGTTAAAATGCACCATTGGTTTTGTGCTCTAATCATGCTCCACGTCTTTTTCTTCGTTTTCAAAGTTTGAACAATCGATCCAAACCGCTCAATATGATCTTCATATTAAAATGTGTTTGGAGACAAAAGTTTATATTTTTTGAAAATTTTTTACTATTTTTTAGATAGGTATAAAAAAACTGTTTTGAATCGTCCAGAATCTTTTGAAAACAGTGATTTTGTACCTATCTAAAAAATTAGTAAAAAAATTCAAAAAAAATATAAAATTTAGTCTCCAAGCACATTTTAATACAAAGATCCTGATGAACGGTTTGGATCGACTGTTCAGACTTTGAAAATGAAAATAAGGATGTCGAGAATGATTGGAGTACAAAACCAATGGTGCATTTGAACCCTACTATATATCTATATATATAGGAGGGATCAAGTTACAACAAAGTTACCACAACTATTTTCTACATTTTGAAATTCCAAATTTTTGATCCAAACCGTTCAACATGATCTCCACAATAAAATGTGCTTCCAGATCAAATTTTACATTTTTTTTAATTCTTTTACTATTTATTAAGATGGGTACAAAATTCAATGGTCTGAATTTGACTAGTTTTTGTAAAATACTTAATAAATAGTATAAAAATTCAAAAAAATGTGAAATTTGATCTGGAAGCATATTTTATTGTGGAGATCATGTTGAACGGTTTGGATCGACGATTTGGAATTTCAAAATGTGGAAAATAGTTGTGGTAACTTTGTTGTAACTCAAAATTGTTGTAACTTGATCCCTCCTCATATATATATATATATAGGAGTTGGCTATGGTGCTATGCATAGCATAGAGGGCTTCCATGCTACGGCTCAATATTTGAGTTTTCGAAATCCTAACGGTCGATCCGAACCATTCAACATGATCTTCATATGAATATGTACTTGCAAACCAAATTTTACATTTTTTAGAATTTTTTTACTATTTTTTTAGATAGGTAGAAAAACACTTGATCTGAATGATACAAAATTTTCAGATCAAGTGATTTTCTACCTATCTAAAAAATAGTAAAAAAATTCTAAAAAATGTAAAATTTGGTTTGCAAGTACATATTCATATGAAGATCATGTCGAACTGTTCGGGTCGACTGTTAGGATTTTGAAAACTCAAATATTGAGCCGTAGGACGGAGACCCTCTATGCTATGCAAATCATATTAGCAATTTCCTATATATATATATATATATATAATAGCTATATACCAGGTACCATCTACGGCTCTGTGATGTATCATTTAAAATTCTGCCTTTTTAGTATAATGTAAACCCTTTGGTTCTTCTAGTTGCCAAAACCGTTGTGGGGCTGCAGGAAATTACTGCTAACATATGTACATATACATGTCCTTAATTATTTGTACTGTTTGATGATTCCTTTTTAAGTTGCCGAACTTAAAAATCTTAGTTTCTAATTGCCCAAATACCTAGTTTCAAATCGGCACCTCAAAGTTGCAGAAAAGAATTTGAAATAATATATGTAATTAATTAACTAATGCTTTAACATATAAATAATTAACTGAGGCTCTTGATGTTTTATGGACACAATGCAATAATTAGGGCTTTTAATATGGAATGAAAATGTTTTACCTATAGCTTTCGGATAAAAACTGTATGTAGAGTCCCAGTAGGCAGTATGAAAAGATTAAATACTGAAATAAGGAAAGTCATAAAGTGTTAAATTTCAAACAAGGTGACAATTGTGAACAAATAAAACTGAGATTATACAATATTATAACACACATGCAAGAAAGGATGATCCAGTAACTTTTATCAAATTTGGCAGAATATTATACAATATTATAACACACTTCGTCAGTCCCTACTAATTACTGCTAATTATAAACTTAATTATTAAGAAGATGCAAGTTTAAAAGAATAATTTATAAAGTTAGTCCTAAAGGATTTTTTGGAACAAAAAAGAAAATTTAATTTAGAATTCTTTGTGTTGCTTTGGAAAAAGTGTATATATTGTAAGAGGAGGTTTCAAATACCTCATGTATTTCATGCCACATCGTGCCTCACATCATTTAGTAGTCATTTAGTTTTTTGTTGGAAAATGAAAATGTTATATTAGGTCTATATATACATAAGAAAGTCATTTTGCAAGTGTAAGATAGAAAAATGATAGTTTTAGGTCTCTATACTTCACCAAAATTAATTATAATTCTTTCAATTACATGGTTTATTTATGTTCATATCCAGTTTGAGAGGATACTGACAGAAAATTGGCACAACAGTGTTCTCGAGATTTATGAATAATAAAGGACAATTGACCTTGACATGCTTCTTTGTAAAAGGGAAGTTAAAATATGATTCAATTAATCCATAACCATGTAGACCCCAATTAAATTTTCATTTTAACTTCTAAGAATATTTGATGTAATTCTCACAGAGATGCCCAAAATCTTGAACAAAAAAAACAACACTGGGGATACCCCACTTCATCTGGCGGCAGCTCTTGGACTAGAGAAGGTTTGCAGGAGGATTGCAAAAATGTGTCCAGATATGGTAACCAGTGCACGTAACAACCTTCAGGAGACTCCGCTCTTATCGGCAGTGCGTCACGGAAATAAGAATTCCTTCTTTGAGCTTGAGGTTGCCATCCATAAGAAACAAAAGCTGAAAATTGATGAAAACTGCTTAAAAGAGAGAGACATCACTCACTGTAGGGGAAATGATGGTAACAATATCCTTCACTATGCCATCAAAGGGGAACAATTTGGTATGCGCTTTTTCAGCAGAAAAAGATAAATAAAATAAAAAGTAAGCCATAATATAACTATTCAAATGTATTGACTGTAGATTTGGCATATGAAATCATTCACCTATATCCCCTGTTGGTGAACTATGTCAATTCAAGCGGAGAAACTGCACTTCACACTCTGGCTAACAAGCCTTCTGTTTTCAAGAGTGGAGCTCGCTTTGGTTTATATGATAGGATTATATATCATTGTACTTGAAACTTCTTTTTTTACATAAACCTCTTTAATTTTAAGGGTGATACCATTTTCAATGATTGAAATCTAATTCTTAATTGTGATTTTACCATAATAATAATTGTTATATGGTGCTTCACAATTTGACTACTTTATTCAATAAATTACATTAATATTAATTGCAACACCATTTTCAGTGATTGAAAATTAATTGTTAATTGCAATTTTTACAATTATAATAATTGCTATGTGGTGCTTTACAATTTGACTTGAGAACATTTGATACTTTGATTGTAGGTACAATTACAGAGCCACTCAGGTATCATTTTGTTAATTTCTTGGAGAAAGAAAAAAAAGTTGGAAAGGATGAACCACCAGACATTCTGCTGGAAGATGAAAATAAAGTACTGCCGCCAACATACAAAGTTTGTATTGACCTATTTTCTTTGATGAAGCATTCCATCAGCTGGATATTTAATACTAATGGTATGAGAAAAAATACTCAATATAATTAACCTAAATAAGAACAAACTGTTCATATAGATCATTTCTTTTGTCGACTAAACTTTCATATTTGCCCTATTGCAGCTTCCAGCTCAAAAATTGGTATCTATAAGGCTTGTTGCAATGATGTTGAAAATCCATGTATAGTACACAAACCATCATGATATAATCATACCAATAAGCTTTTCATTCTTAGAATTTAGTAAATCTTGGCTACTAAACTTTCATATTTGCTATTGCAGCTTCTGACTCAAACACTAGTAAGGCTCCCAGTTCTGATGAAGAAGACCAATACCAGTCTCCCAGTTCTATTGAAGAAGACCCATACCAGTCTCCCATTTCTGTTGAAGAAGACCCATGTATAGTATATAAACCATTATGTTATAATTATACCAATCAATTTTTTCTTAGAATTTAGTAATACTTGGCTACTAAACTTTCATATTTTATATTGCAGCTTCTAGCTCAAAAACTGGTAAGGCTCCCAGTTCTGGTGAAGAAGACCCATACCGGTCTCCCAGTTCTGGTGAAGAAGACCCATACCACTCTCCCATTTCTGTTGAAGACGACCCATGTATAGTACACAAATCATTATGTTATAATTATACCAATCAATTTTTTCTTAGAATTTAGTAATACTTGGCTACTAAACTTTCATATTTGATATTGCAGCTTCTAGCTCAAAAACTGGTAAGGCTCCCAGTTCTGGTGAAGAAGACCCATACCAGTCTCCCAGTTCTGCTGAAGAAGACCCATACCACTCTCCCATTTCTGTTGAAGACGACCCATGTATAGTACACAAATCATTATGTTATAATTATACCAATCAATTTTTTCTTAGAATTTAGTAATACTTGGCTACTAAACTTTCATATTTGATATTGCAGCTTCTAGCCCAAAAACTGTTCCAGCTTCTAGCTCAAAAACTGGTAAGAATCCTAGTTCTGGTGAAGAAGATCCATGAGTAGTATACAAACCATTTTGTTATAATTATACCAATCAGTTTTTTCTTAGAATTTTCTAACACTTGGCTAGATTCTTAAGGTTAACTAATGGTATAAAACTGATAACCTAATGGAAACAGACTTTCATATAACTAATTGTACAAAAGACCCTATAATAATGTATACAAAAAATGTTTTAACTATATTTACCTCACAGTATTTAATCAAGGAGAAATCCAATGTCAATGTTTTTGGTGTTCCCCCATGAACACAAGTCCATTTTTATTAATAATTTAAAATATAGAATTCAGATAGTACACGTGAACCATTGATCTTGATTTATTTTTAAAGTAATGGATTCTCGTTAAAGATTGTAATTTTAAACTTGTGTTTTACTAAGGATGAAAAAATCAACGGTGGATATAAATCACCATAAACCATTGGTTTCTTGGCTTCTTGATATATACGAAACAAAAGTCAAAATTTGACATCATTACTTTCCTCTACAAACAAAAGAAAGATAAACTGTTTCATTTTAAATTTTGTGCAAGGAGAAAAAACATGGGCATTGGATCATTCTATTTAATTTTAGTTTTGTACAATATATTAATTTTGAGATATACTTTTGTCAATTAAATCTTTGATTAGACTGATATGTTGTTAATAAGGATCATAATCATTGAGAATTTCTTTCTGTTGTGTCAAGGATTACTTTTGCAGTATGACATGCTAAGGTTTAAAAGCATAAAATGATTCATTAAGGACTAAAACAATAATACAGGGCAAATTTTTCGGAAAAATGATAACATGATATGGTAATTTTTAATGAAATCTTACCTGTGTTCATAAATTTTTATTGTTTCCCTTAATTGCATGAAAGATGGAGCACAAAAAGTACCGAGAAGATGGTTCCCACAGAACTATGATATGATGATTTTATTTTTCAAGATTATCGTTAAGCTCCTATTAGTTGTTCTTGGGATAGGTACGTGCATGTATATATGTTTGCATAATTGCTTGAAGAAAATGTCAAGTTATTCTTAGACACCAATTAACTGCTGAAAGTTCTTGTGATCGGTATACCCTGATTGAAAAAGGTAATTTTATATTATAAAAAGCTCCTCCCATTTAAAATATGAATAACATGAACTAGTTATTCTTATAGAAGGTGTATGAGGAAGTAACTAATTATAAGCTCAATATGCACAGTTCATTTTTAATTTCTAGATGAAGTAATTGACCGTTCTTTCCAAAGTTCTTACTAATTCTAGAATTGCAATTTTTGTCAGAAAAGTAAAATTTTGGCTGATAAAGACAATTGGCAATGATATTCATATTCGATGCTTGCTTACACTTATTTGGTTCATGATGATGTAGAAACTTCATATAGACAATCGAAAACAAGTATTTCGAAATAGAGGAAATTAAAAACCAAGTATAAACATAGTATAAAGACGATTACCGTGACATCAGTGGTATTTAAGCCTAAATATCACCATGTCAAAATCTATCGGATAGGCTTCAAATGAAAAATCCAAACCCTTCAAAATGATCTACTTCATGAGATGTGTTTACATGCAAAATTTATTGATATTCGATGGCATTCAGTATGAAGTCAAGCAGTCAAACAAAGAAGGTTTTAAGGTAATATTAATGCATTCATTTTTTGTCATTTTTTGACTGCTTGACTTGATACTATATACCATCAAAAATTTATAAATTTTGCATATAAATGCTGAAGTAGATCGGCTTAAAATGGTTTGAATTTATCGTTTGTGGTATATCCGATAGATTTTGAAGATTGGTGGCCATATGCCACTGATGTAATGGTTGCCGGACTACCTAGTACCAACTATAATTTCCCGGTGCATGGCCAGAGAAAGAAAGAAAGGAGTATGATCTTAATATAACTCGGAACAATTAATTGAGATTCTATTGAATGAAAGAAAAGTTGCCAATTATTGTCGACCTTTTGCTCAGCTGTTTACAATATTAATTTAGTATATCATTCTGTGAATAATGTCTTCCTAAAGGGTTAACGAGACTGCAAACAATTACGAAAATTAAACAACAGCACAGAAATGCAAAGAAAATAATGAATAAACTGGTGGATCATTCGACACTCTGGGAATACGAGGAAGCCAGCGGTGGAAAGGAACCAGAGGATGATGATGGAGATACTCATATCGAATCAAAATTCCTTCAAACGATAACACCAGTAGAAGCTACTGATCAGGGTATTGATACCTTACTTTTCAAGCATAAAATTATAGAACATAAATTCATTATAGAGTCACCATAGAAAACTACAATTTTTTCAACATGTGCTTCAGCAGGCCCTGTTTTGGATACTGTTATAAAAGAGAGATGAGAAATCAAAAGCATGTTGCTACACGTTTTGTTAACATAAATTACAATTTTTTTGTGCTTCAGCAAGCCCTGTTTTGGTAGCTGCAAAGAGTGGAATAACAGAGATGGTGAAAAGAATCCTCAAGAAGTATCCAGTGGCAGTCATGGACAAAGACAAGGATAACAAAAATATTATTTTATTGGCAGTGGAGCACCGCCAGGTCCATGTGTACAAGTACATGCTGGATTTTCCAACTGTGGAGAGTGTATTTCGGAAAGTAGATAAAGATGAAAGTAGTGCTCTACATCTCGCAGCCATGCTCAGCCATAGCCGGCCGTGGAGCATCCCTGGAGCGGCACTTCAGATGCAATGGGAGAGCAAGTGGTACAAGGTGATCTCTCTCTCTTCTCTCTAAAAAATGGACTAAACTTAAATAAAAACTGAACATATGTAATATGCATGGCGGTGTGCAGTACGTGCATAATAGTAGTAAAATGAACCAAGAAATATTCTCAAGAATCAACAAGGATGGAAAGAAGCCAGAGGAGGTGTTCATAGAGCATCATGAATCACTGGTTAAAGACGGAAGCACCTGGCTGACAAACACTTCCCAGTCTTGTTCCGTGGTGGCTGCTCTCGTCGCTACGGTGGCCTTTGCATCTGCAAGCACAGTTCCAGGAGGTGTAGACCAGCAGTCTGGATTTCCAATCCTCAGTTCAAAACCAGTTTTTCAGTTGTTCGCCATCTCATCCCTTGTCGCTCTTTGCTTCTCTGTTACATCTCTTGTCATGTTCCTCGCAATACTCACCTCCCGTTACGAGGTTACCAAAACCCCTATCTTAAAAAGAATTTCTTCCTTTTAACATTTCAACATAGAAAACTGAAATTCTCATTTATTTGCTGATCAGGTAAGGGATTTTAATAGGGGACTCCCCGTGAAGCTTATCCTGGGGATGACCTCTCTCTTCATGTCTATTGCATCTATGCTTGTCTCATTCTGTGCCGGAGACTTTTTTGTTGTCGAAAATAAGCTGAAATTTGCCGTGTACCCCATATACGCCATCATGTGCTTTCCTGTCACATTCTTTGCCTTCGCACAATTGCCATTATACATTGACCTCATCAAAGCAACTATAAAGAATGTTCCGGAGCGCACTGAGAAGATGCATGTCTACTAGCTAGCTCCATAATAATATGCTCAGTATAATTACTGTAACTCGTTTTATGTTCTATTCTAATTAATAATTCAACGCTAAGAATTTTTATTTTGATGTGATGTTTTTTTGATCGCGTGCATGGGTCACGTGGAGAATAATTATTCAGGACTTCTTGTCGCTCTGCTTTGTTTTAAGTTTGTTGCAAGTATTTTCTTTGTTTTTACTTTTAAAGTTCCTGAACTGCTTCATGCTTTGGTTTGGTTTGTAATAGGGTCAGTCTATTTACTTTAGGTAATAAAAAAAAATTCGTACAAAATACCAAGGAATTCAATTTCTAAAGTATTCTGGTTTAAAATTATTAATTGCCTCATTTTCCATGATTGGGTTGAGGATTATTATTTTTTAACTATTACTTCTGAGGCATGCTTTGATCATCCAATTTGATTGAACGAAAAAGGAGAATTGCTTAATTATAGTAGATTACAATGGCAGTTTTTAAATAGCGAGATTTTATTACCTCAGTTTGAAATGAAGCACATACAGAGCCCTTCATTAATGCAAGCTTGAGATCATTGGTTTCTTGTTTTAGTTTTCAATATGAAATTATCACTATTGTCATATTGTGTAAATTTTCTCTTGATCAAACTATTCACATAGTGCGTACATAAATTGCGATTACAAAAAACAAATAATAAAATATCGTGTGCGCTGTGCTGCGCCTCTCTGAAAGGTGTTTCAATGTGCTATTTGTGTACATGACGACATAGGTTACCTTGCTTCATCTTGTCGCAACGTTGTTGTATGTTTTTAGTGCAGTAGACTGGGCCATAGATCAGCCAACTGTCTCTCTACCACAGTCCCACCTTCAATGGGGAGATGTCAGCAGAAACCGGTCATCAAGTTCTACTTTAATCAAGCCAACCGCCAATTCAATACAGTTCTCTGCGAGAGCCTAGTGCTTCTTGATACACAGGGTCTTGCATCGGTGTACATTCTGACTCATTTGACCAAGCTTTTCCTTAGAAATGACTAGGTGTGGGTAGTTCGCAAGCCCTCCAAAGATCGGTTTCTGATAACTCCTGATAAGAAGTGGCGTGCCGTCAACCTAAAAAGGGGATACCTTAACCTAGGCCATGTGACATTCCCTTTAGAGACCTATGATCCAACTGACTACTGTCAGATCTACCTTCCCACAGCCTACTGGATCTCTACTATAGGCTTCCCGGTTCCCGCATCGTTTATGGAGCGACAGTTTCGCAAATTAGAAGAGGAACTAGGAGGAAATTTACAGGATGTTGATCCTAGATTGGCTGAGCATTAGATTTGGAAGTTCTCCCAATGAAAATAGGGTTCCCTGACAAGGATTCAATTCCTTGTTGCTGTCGTATTATGTTCCAAGCATGGTTCTGAAACTCGGAATCGGAATCAGAATCGTATATTTGACCGTGGAATCAGAATGGGGTGAATCGGTCAGAATCGGACGAATCGGATTGGAAACTCGGATTTTTTTGGCAGAAGCATGTTTTGTACAAAATTTGTCAAATAATCTATTCCAACACTCATAATAATTAAATTTGGACGGATAACAATCAAATTTGCAGTGTATTACTTAAAAAATAATATTTATCTAATTTAAAAATTAAATAGACGATAAAAAAACTGAATAAATTTACAAAAGACAAATAAAATATTTAATTTTAACTTTTACATTTTCACATTTTATTTGGTATATCCGCTAATTTATTTCCGTAGATAAAATTTATTTCATAAACAATTAATATTTCATTTTTACTCAAGTAAAAATAATAAATAAATAAAACAAACTGTCTCTATTTAATAACAATAAAATCATGCTATTATTAATAACCGGTCCTTGTTTTAGACAGTCTAAACACTAAAGTCTAAACATCCCTTTTTAATATATCCAGGTTAATAACTGGTCCGCTCCTCCCTATTTAATAAAATGTCTGGACATGGTCCACAATGAACCATGTTATATTTTCAAAACAGAACTGTACATCATACATAAACCAAGTCTATTCAATATTTTATAATGATTTAAGCTCTCTATTTAAGGCACAACAACCCCCATCCCACCTCACAAAAATGGCTCTGACAAGTTCAAAGGAAAGGGGACACTAGCTCTGATTGATAAATCTACTCACTAAGTCAGCCAATGCCAGTTTGGGGGGCGCCTAATGAGATCCTAGGGTACGTGATGTACCAAACGATATACCAATATAATATAATATAAGTAGTTGAGAGCATGAAACTTAGAGACAGAAACACATACCCACCTTTGTAGACGAGTTGGGGAATGGTGGTATTTCCAATGCCACCTTTGCCAACAATTGAAATGACTGAAAATGACATTTCTTTTTCTTTTTCAGGTAGTAACAAATCGATTACCTCCTCTTTTTCAGCATCTCTGCCAAAAATGCTAGCCTCATCCACCATGTCACCTGTTGGGATTCGTAAAAGTTTGTTGTTTGGATGCCTCACACCGTCGAATTCATATCACCGACGGTACTGTAAAAGGGAATCTTTTACAATTACTTGATCTGGACCGTTCTTTTTAACTTGGCACGAATCTCAAAGCCCAATAATACTGCCCCCTCAGTCAGCCCGAATTCCAAACTGGCCGAGAGTTAATCTCAAACCGTAAATAGCTAATTGTAAAAGGGAATCTTTTACGGTACTGTCGAGGATATGGATTCTCACACCAACACTCTCTCTTAATTGGAGAGCTCACCAATTTCATCAAATTGATTTCTTATTTTGAGCCGATCTATCATGTCATCAGAAATTGTACATTGTCAAAAAAAAAACCAGAGAATTACTTCAGTATGCCAAATTTCATAATTTGTTAACTAAAAATGTTAATGAATGCATCAAGTGACGACTCTAATGTTTGATATGGAAAGCTAGTATAAAACAAGTGACCACTTCGGTGAATGCCAATCCATCAAAAGAAAAAAAAAAGAAAAAAAAAATATTCAAGCATATATACTCCGTTTACTTTTAGTACCACACAACGACAAAAATAATAAACTAGCACAAGTAAGAATCCTTTTTAATTTGTATATGCACAAGGCACAAACCTCCATATGCTTTCTCTTGTGAGAACTGGAAGCCTGAGAAGCCTTTCTTGCCTCATCTTGAACACGTGTGACCTCATACTGGTACTCGCTGAGCACATCCTCGGGATCATAAGCGACCTTCTTCAGCTCCTTGAGCCAGAGCTTGACGTAGCAGTCTGTGATCTCCCTCTCCTCAGCATGTTACAGAGTTCCCAACAGCCTGTGATCTCTCTCTCCCCTCAACAGCTCGTGCATGCCTGTTTTGTGAGTTATTAGAATTTGATGAAGAGGAAGAAGGAGCCAGAGCAGAGGCTGTAATTGAGGGGAGCAAATTGGTGGCTAGAGAGAGCTCAAATTCCCTGCCATTGTGCTCTGTAGATCAATTTCTGTGGAGAGAGAGAGAGGAAGGAAACTAACCTTAGATCTCAATTGTGAAGATGAGAAATTAGTAAAGAGCAAAGAGGTATTGAGATCTCAATTGGATGTGGCGTGTTAAAGACTTGACAGTACACTAGTCAATGCTTAGTTCACTTTTTCTTTTACTTTTATTTTGCTTTTTCATCTGAGTGGAGTACTTTAGGGGGAATGGGTCACTATGTCTATAGGTAGGTACCTTTCGGTTTGCTGTTTCTAAAAAACCACCTCCACCTGTTAACGATTTTCTTGATATAACTCCTAAATTAGGTTACTTTTGGTGTTTTGTTTTTGGGAAAATTATATATAGTACTCTATATATAAGTAGGGTTAAAATTCTCTATTATTTTCTTGTCCCAATCATGCATCACATCCTTATCTTTGTTTTGAAAGTCCAAATAGTCGATCCGAACCACTCAACATGATCTCCATATTAAAATGTGTTTGGATAGAAAACAAGTGATTTTGTTTCTATCTGAAAAACAGTGATTTTGTTTCTATCCAAACATATCTTAATGTGAAGATCATGTTGAGCGATTCGGGCCTACTATTTGAACTTTAAAAATAAAAATAATGATATTTATTAAGTATTTATAACATATTTATTAAGTATTATAACGTATTTATTAAGTATTTTACAAAACTGCTCTTTTTAGACAATTCTGAACCACTGAAAAACAACAGTTTTGTAAAATACTTAATAAATAGTAAAAAAATTCAAAAAAAATGTAATTTTGATCTCCAAGCACATTTTAATATAGATATCATGTTGAACGGCTTGGATCGGCTGTTTGGATTTTGAAAATTGCAAAATCGAATTGTTGTAAGATGTTGTAACTTACAACTGTTGTAAGTGGATCCCTCCTCTATATATATATATATGAGATATTAGAATCATTATCAAATAATCGTATCTTATAAAAATTTGCACACATATTAAATAATATAATATAATATAAGAAGAGGAGGGCTCAAATGGTCCATTGTTTCATGATCCAATCATACCCCAACATCTTTGTCTTAATTCGATTTCAAAGTTCAAACAAAAGATCTGAACCACTCAACATGATATCCACGTTCAAATGTGCTTAGAGATCAAATTTTATATTTTTTGAAAATTTTTTACTATTTTTTAAGATAGGTACAAAATCACTGCTTTTAGATGGTCCACAATTTCCTGAAAAACAATTATTTTGTTTCTATCTTAAAAAAAAAGAAAAAAATTTGATTTATAATCATATTTTAACGTGGATATCATGTTGAGCAGTTCAGATATTTTGTTTCAATTTTAAAATCAAAGATAAAGATATTGGAGTAAGATTGGGGCATGAAGCAATGGGGGCATTTGAGCCCTCCTCATATAAGAATGTACTTATAAACATATTCAAAATTTAACATTTAAATAAAATAATAATACTAATTTTATCAAAAATGATTGAATGTTTTCTAAGGTGGACAAAGCTTCTATTTTGTTTGATAATTTGCAAAACTAATTAATTATATCTTAATAAAAATAGAGAAATCTTTCATAAAAAAAATAGAGAAATTCAGCAAAAATAATTAATTTTCGCTTTAACAAAAATAATGAAAATTTGAATAAAAAATATTGATCATTGTTATCTTGAAGAAAATTAAATATACAAAATAGATATATTTTCATAATATACATAAATGATTCTCTTAGAATATCCAAAATTTTGAGGACTTATGTGTAAATTTTATAGAATAAAATAAATCATAGCATAGAATGCACTTTATTGACTTCACATGTACTCATGAATGAATATGAGGGAGCTTAGCCAATAGCAATCCCTTATCTCTCTGTAATAACCAAACAGGTGTAGAGGTGGGTAAAGGAACTTGTTTATTTTTTTTTTCTGGCCTTGTAATGTTATTAAAGTTCAGTGGTGGTTATTTAGTGTTAATTGTCTTTCTGGCAAACTCAGTTATTATATGTACTACTATTGTTTGTGAAATGCTAATGTGCCCTCTTCAACTGATCATAGAGAAACTTTGGTGTACCCTTGTTGTTAGTGCATAAACGGAAAAGCTGAATGGGTAGCAAATTATAGTGGTGATCAACTTTAGATGAAAAAGGGTTGTTGCACAAGAATAAGGTATAAATTAGCAAAAATCTCCAATTATCGCAATTTCCTTTATTAATTAATGTCCAATTGTGATACATATAAAATAAAATATATTTTTTAACAACATAAACAGCGCCCAAATTCTGTGAACTAATAAATTATTTGACTGAAACATATATACAAGAGTAATGTTAAAATGTCCAATTGTTTTTGTGCTCCAATCATGTCTCACATCTTTATTTTCATTTTCAAAGTCCAAAAAATCGATCCAAATCTCTCAACATGATCTCCACATCAAAATGTATAGTTTTTCTAGATAGGAACAAAATTACTGTCTTTCAGAAGATACTTTAATATGGAGCAGTTTGGATCAACTGTTTGGATTTTAAAAATAAAAATAAGAATGTGAGATATAATTGCAACATGAAATAATGGAGCATTTGTTAACAGGTGGTAACCTAATTTATATCAAGAAAATGGTTAACAGGTGGAGGTGGTTTCTTTGAAACAGCAAAACGCAAGGTACCTTCCTATAGACATAGTGACCCCATTCCCCCTAAAGTACTCCATTCCACTTCAACGCCACTTCCAAGAAAAAGTGAAAAAGAAAAGATAAAGTAAAAGAAAAAAGTGAACTAAGCATTGACTACTGTACTGTCCAGTCTTCTACACGCCACTTCCAAGATCTTACCTCTACTCAACAATCTGCTGCTCTATACTCTCTACTCATTCAGAAATAAAAAACCCACTTGGAATTTAAAATGTTGCTTACCCCTCAGATCTGAGGGCTGTACTGCTGTTTACTCATTTCTCATTTCCACAACTCAGATCTAATTAAGGAACAAAGCATACACATAGTCACACACTTGTTCTGTGCAAAATGGCAGGTAATTTGATATCCTCTCTGCTCTCCCGAGTCACCAATTTGCTACCTTCAATTACAGCCTCTGCACAGGATCCTTCTTCCTCTTCATCAAATTCTAATAACTCAAAAAAGGAGCGTGCTCGTGCTGTTGAGGAGGATCTTGAGAGGCTGATGCGAACTCTGGAGCGGATCAAGGCCACGTTGTACGATGCTGAGGAGAGGGAGATCATAGACCGCTCTGTCAAGCTCTGGCTCAAGGAGCTCAAGAAGGTCGCTTATGATGCCGAGGATGTGCTCAGCGAGTACCGGTACGAGGTTACACGTGTCCAAGTAGAGGCAAGAAACACTTCTCAGACTTCCGGTTCTCACAAGAGAAAGCATATGAAGGTTAGTGCCAAGTGCATATAGATATATATTAAAAGAATCATGTGCTAGTATTGTGTGTGTGTTTTATTTTTCATTGTGGGGTACTGAAAGCCAGTGGGGAATGCTTGAATTTTCATTTTCTTTTCTTTTATCTGATTGGCATCGACTGGAGTGGTAGCTTGTTTTAATTACCAAACCTTCCAAATCTAACATTAGAGTGATCACTTTATTTCTCAATTATAATTTTAGTTAACAAATTTTGAAATTTGCCATACTAATGTAATCCATTTCTTTTGGACAGTCCATTGAGTATATTGATCCAATTCCTGATGATATGGTAGATCGACTTATCAAAATAAGAAGTCGATTCGATGAAATAGCAAAGGATCGTGAGGCTCTCCAATTAAGGGAGAGTGATGGGGTGAGGTGTCTGAATAACAAAATTTTACGACCCCAAACCGGCCACATGGTGGATGAGGCGAGTATTTTTGGTAGAGATGCTGAAATAAAGGAGGTAATCGATTTATTACTATCTGAAAAAGAAAACACTTTTTCGGTCATTTCAATTGTTGGCAAAGGTGGCCTCGGAAAAACCACCATTGCCCAACTCGTCTACAAAGATTTGAGAGATTCCAAATGCTTTGATTTATCTGGGTGGGTATGTGTCTCTGAAGAATTTGATGTCATGAGGCTCATGAAAGCAACCAATGAATCGGTCTCGGAAAATAATTATGGTGCAAATGAGTTGAGTCCACTACAAGAAAAAACTTGCACAAATTGTGATGGGGAAAACAATACTACTTGTTTTAGATGACGTGTGGAACGAGAATCAGAGTGTTTGGGAGTTGTTTCAGGTTCCTTTTAAAGAAGCAAAAATGGTCAGAATTCTCATGACAACAAGAAATAATAAGGTTGAAAAGGTCATGCAAACAACAACAGTTTTTAGGCCAAGTAACATGTCCGAAAGTTCGTGTTGGCAGTTGTTTCAGCATTATGCATTTAGTGGTTCAAGTGACACTATCCCAAAACACTTGGTAGATATGGGAAGGGAGATTATGAGAAAGTGTGGTGGGTTGCCATTGGCTGTGAAGTCGATTGCAAGCCTTCTTAGGCATGAAACGTATGAAGAGTGTTGGAGAGAGATTCTGGAAAGTGATCTTTGGGAATCAAATCCATCGAATGATATATTCCCCGCCCTTCAGATCAGCTATGCTCATCTACCTTCCTACCTTAAGCCATGTTTTTTGTTTTGCTCAATGTACCCAAAAGATTACATCTTAACAAAGATGAATTTGATTGAGATATGGATCTCTCATGGATACATAGATTCTAGGGGCAAAAGAAAAATCACCGAAATTGGTGTTGAATATTATGAGGAGTTAAAACAGAGGTCCTTTCTTGATGATATTTCACATGATTCTGCATCCGAATACTGTAAATTGCACGATATAATCCATGACCTTGCTCGACTTAATTCCGAGAATGAACATCATTCGGTGGAGATCAATTGGCCACGTGATATTCAAGAGAAAAATGTTCCTCGAGAAGCGTACCATCTATATGCAAGAGGTTCCATGGGATATGTAAATCAAATTCTCCAACAAAATCTGAAGGGTTAAGAACTCTTTCTCTGCATTTTAGCAGTTGCAGTGGATATTTGGGGCACCAATACAATAGGCTGTCTAATCTCACTAAATTTGAAGCACTCAGGGTGTTGGAATTGAATGGGGATTTCACAGAGATTCCTGAATTCATTCCCGAGTTGAAACATCTTATCTACCTTGGTATTACTTCTTATCAACTTAAAATATTGCCATTATCCATTGGCCTCCTTTACAACCTGCAGACTTTAATCCTTGATTATTGCCATCACCTTGAATATCTACCTGAAAGTATTGGTGATCTTACTAACTTACAATATCTATATATTCAATCGATAAATTTTAAGAGGCTGCCTAAATCACTCTGTTCACTTAGTAACTTGCTGAGATTAGTTATTAAATGTGTTCATTTAGAGGAAGTTCCTTCAGATCTCAGAAATCTCCATAACCTTCATGAATTAACAATTTTTCCTCAACAGACTGTACCACTGCCTAATACAATAGGATGTCTGAGTAGTTTAGAGAAGCTTAACTTATCGTATTATGGTGATACAATAGGTTATGTCCCTCATGGTCTTGTGAATTTTCGGCAATAAAGAAAATGGCAGAAGGGATGAGAGTTAGAAAATGGCAGCAAGGAAGACTCTCTATTGAGGGAATAAAGAGGAGTAATTTAGTTGATGCCCAGCGTGCTATGCTTAGAAATAAGTACCGACTTGAAGCTTTGGATTTATTCTGGGATTGTGGGGATCCAGATTACGATTTTCTTCCAGTTTGGAAACCAGACCTGAGATTAAGGCTCATACAAGAAACTTGTGAGGGCGGGTTAGTTGGTGCAAATGATATAGATTTTTCCTTGTTAGAATGCCTCCAGCCACATCCTAACCTCAAGAAAATTCTACTGAGCTGTTATCCTTCTGCCACATTACCACGATGGATGAGGGATCCATTTTCCTTGCAGTCAATTCAAGAAATCTCGTTAGAATATTGCTTCAAGATTCAATCTCTTCCATTCGGCAAGCTTCACACTCTCAAGCATCTAAATATTCTTTCATGTTTTAGTCTCCGAGTTTTGCAGCTGGAGAAGCTGCCCTCCCGGCTTGAAAGATTGCAGATTTCAAATTGTGACTACCTGGAGTTGATAACCGGACATGGTTATCAGGATAATTTGTCACTCGAAATTAACAACTGTGGAGCCCTGAAATCAATGACGAGAAATACTGAGCCACATATCGGCTGGCAGAGAGTTTCATCACTTCCAAGGTTGAAAATTGAATGGTGTGATTTACTTTGTGTTCGGCCTTTAAAGAGAAATAGACAACGCAGCTACCGTGACCTTTAAAGAGAAGTAGACATCTGCAATAAATCAAATCAGGTTTGTAATTTTTTTTTATTTTCTGAATATTTAGATTTTATATCACTGAACTTCTTTATTTTTTAGTAATCATAAGTATTGTTACGATGTGTCAACTGATTAAGCTGCTCCTTATTTGACAAATGAACATTTCATATTATATTACTTGTTGATTGCTCCTAAATAAGTTCTTGTATTATTTTGCAGCTTTTTTCAAGGATGTCTTCCTTTCGCCCACAAGGAACATTTAGGAGTCCCCTTGAAGACCCTCCATAGAAATGAATTTACTATTTAATTTATAATATGATTTGTAATAAATGGAAAAAAATTCTTTGCTTGGGGACAAATTTTCATTGATTTTGTCTTTCTTTCTATACTCCTTTTTTTTTTTCTTCATTTCTTCTCATCTTAAGAATGATTAAGTAAACCGACTGTGAATTTTTATTGTGGTCCAATTTTTATCGTTGACTGGATCTCCCCTGTTTTTTCCTCTATATCAAGTTGTTGGCTTTCTGATAAGGCCTTGTTTTTTCTTTTCTTTTCTAGGTAGATGAAATATAGACACCAATGCTAGACTGGTTTCATATCCATTGTTCAACTACTGTACAAAAATAACTTAAATTTTTTAGTACATTGTAACATTTCGTGCTAAATACTCTGTACTAGTTCACCATGGGTCAGTATTAGTTCGAAAATTTGTTAGTGGTGGAACCCTGAATAATAATTTGCACAGATAAAATGATGTATTATCATATCCAATGGTTTTATTTTAACTTTTATGTTTTAATTTTTGGGTTATTAAAGTTTTTAAAAATGGAGACATGATGGAGGCACAAAAAATGGAGGCATTTGAACTCTCCTCATTTAACACATCAAAATATTCATTGCATCTTTTGTTATTTTTCTTTTTTGTTTTACTTATGGGACAATCTTTTATGCCTACAGAAGAACGTACCCCTCTCTGTTTCTTCTTGTGTGTACAAGCAATGAATAGGGAGATAAATTTCTCTTTAAGTTTAGTTGCTACATTTTTCATTGCTTAACTGATAGTACTGTTTGTCTTCTGCTTAGGATTTGTTTAGTTGATATCTGGCTTTATATTAGTATGTAATGTTTAGTTTGATATCTAGCTTGGTATTAGTAGGAACCGTTTAGTTTGAAACTTGATGTAATTGTGCAGCTTGATGTTGGTTGTACCTAGCATGTACTGTTTGCTGGATGTAGGTACCATCTTGAGGTACCTGCCCTCAGCTTTGTTGGCTTTTAATAAAAAGTCGGTGGATTTTTCCACTGTTAATAAAAAAATAAATTATCTTTTAAGTTTTTATAGCTTTAATTCAAATAGAGACCGATTATGAAACAATTTGCAAGTTGAAATCTGAGAGCCATCTTCCAAGATTTTGTTTTTTTAAACAGCACTTCAACAATCTACATTTCAACAATATTTTTGTGATGTACGTTGTATTTGGACAATATAAGACGAACCTTTTCATTGAATAAAACCTCTTAAGACGATTTTTTTCAATGGAGAAAACCTATTAACACACAGTCCAAATCGTTCTTTTGGGCTTAACCCATGTGCCAGTTAAATGAAAATAGTTATTTCTGCTATTTACCGCTGTTCAGGTATAATCTCTTTTATAAGGAAGAATGCTACTGTGGTATATATAATTTCAGTGCTATTTATCTTCCAGACGAACAAAATTAAATTTGAAGTCCCTCATCCAAACCTAAATATAATTATCCTTCGCAATATGAGATGATACCTTCTTCTTTTTTTCTGTATATATATTTACTTGCTAAAATCCAACTTCGAAAAAAAATTAACATGTTGTCTGGATTGTAATTACTTTTTTCAAGTGAAATTAGAGAGACATTCAAGATAGTTTTTTTAGTGAATCTTAACCTGATCGAGGTGGGTCTCCATTAATCCTTTTATATACCCGTCAATAAAATACCATTTTATGAGCTCTCTTTTTATAAGGTTATTTTTTTGGGCCTAGGAATTAATGTTCCAAATAGAGAATCAGGGACACTACCTAAAAGCAGCCCAACAGGTAGCCATCAAGGCCCAAATAACATTTACGAATGTTTAATATTAGCCCAGAGAAGCCCATATTTATCTATTTGTCCAAGAGCCCAGCGTTCTGACCTAAGTTAATAGTCCAACTATAAAATAAGAAATCCAGATATATTAATATCAATTTTTGTAATTTATATTTTATATTTTTATGTTATTATTCTGAAATGCTTATTTTTGTTGTAGTTGCACATATGTTATTCGTGCCATATAGACCTTTATATATCTGATGTAATCTACAAATACAAATACAATTGTAGTCCACCAATAAGGTTTGTACTATTTGTTCAATGATAAGATTTGTACCAAATTTCTACGCATTGTCAAGTCCTGTTGTTATTTTCTTCAATGATTTCATTTTCACTGTTGCCATCTGGTCAAAGTGAAGTTCCAGTAAAATTGTCCTTTTGTCAAAGTGACCATGAGCATTTTTTTTTTTCCAAAGTTATATAGCATAGATGATCAGTAGAATCAATTAACAGATATGAAGTCAACTTTGGAAAGAAAAAAATTTGGATCTAGCCAGAAGTTAATAATTTAATGATTTTTAGCTTACTTAAATTTGTTTGTACATAATAACTTGAGAAACAGGGGAACATAGCATTATAGAGAATTAGTTTAAACTAATTTTTACTATTTCAAAATTCAGTGTATTGTACAGAATCATTCACAGAGGTCAGCTGCAGCAGAGTCTATGATACATCACAATTATTTATTTCAACCAACATAATTACTTGAGCATACCAAAATTAGAGTCAAGTGGGGCTGCTTGGCCTCTCTCCTTGTTACTGCATGCAAACCTATGTAACTATTAATTGTACGCATTACAATATTAATATATGAAATCCCCTTCTCAGCACATATATATAATTCTCACTTATTATTTATACAACTACAAATATACGTTGTTGCATTCTTCTTGCATGCTCTTAATCTTTCATGTAACCAGGCATCATTCTTCTAGGGCTTAATTTGCTTCAGGAGGA
The DNA here is from genome assembly GCA_025461045.1 of Carex parvula. Lineage (NCBI taxonomy): Eukaryota > Viridiplantae > Streptophyta > Magnoliopsida > Poales > Cyperaceae > Carex > Carex parvula. Next base: position 45,096 of record JAJGRW010001093.1, on the reverse strand, counting down.
CAATTTGTTCTATAATACATATTGCACTTTGGTCTAGTGTAAGACCTGCCGGGGTTGCGTGATGGAGGCTTTGGCTATAATACTCCCGGGCTGAGTCCTGAAATGACAAAGTAGATTTATAATTTTAAATTTAATTACTAATGAAAGAAAATTTCAGCTTGCCACTTAATTAGTTAGGAGCAAATTCAAAGATACTGGTTCGAGTTTCTTCAAATTATAATGTCAATTGAAGTTTTAATACTTTTTTTGAACAAAAATAGTATATACACCAGAAAGAGACAGATTACTTGCTACCATCCTTGCTCTCTTCCAGGGTTCGAGCAGCCTCAGTAGAAGGAAATATGAGAGAGCTAGTGAAAAATAGAAAGAGACAGCAGAGAACTGGAAGAGCTCTTGTTGTTGACATTTTTTAAACTGTGGTTTCTATATCAACGCAATTTGCAATCAATTTAAAATAGATATGGATACGATTTAGCTATTATCTCTGTCCGTATCCAATCTGTTTACACTTCTTAGCTAGTGTATTGCAGAAGCACGGCACACACGGCTAAGGACACAGCACAACGTGCCACGTCCTTATCTGTGTTGTTTCCTAATTTTTCTAAAATCGTCACGTTTAAACAAAGCATGTCTAGACACGGTACGGCACGGCACGTCTAGACGTGTCGTGCCCGTGTCAAATTATAGCGAAACAAAAATAATACTAAATATTTCAAAATAAATAAAATTTACAAAAAAATTAAATTTTTAGGATATTTTTCAGATATTTTTAATATTAGCACACATTTTTAAAGTAACAAATTATCAAGATCTAAGAAAACCAATACGGTACGTCTAAGTACCGGTGCGGAATGTCGAAACACGTTGTACCTAACTGTACTGTGCCGTTAAACGTGTTATGTTCATCTCCAATACTGTGCGGTACAACACATCTAGAAATTACGATGTGTTGGAATGGCACGGCCTCGTTCCAATCTGTTTATACCTCTAGACCTTTCTACTATGGTATCTCTTCCGTTGACCTCAGGTCAATGCAACTTTTCCCCACGCTTGTCGTTAGTCATGGTGCATTTTTCAATTTTTGGCGATGCATGAACAAGTCAGGATCATTTGTAGTTTGACAACGATTGCAATCTTAATTTGTTGGAATAGTTGACTGAAGACATTTTTCTCCTTGAAAAGATAGGGTGGCAAGGGATTGGCCTATGTTTTTTCTCTAAAAGGTAAAGTTGTTTGGACATCTTTTTTTTTTTTTTTTTTGCCTTCCCAATTAGACATGGGATATTTACATTTTACACTAATTGTTTTCATTAATCCATCCATTAATCCAACACAATTCTACGCAAATCAGGTACTTATCCAATCAAAATTGAATCATATTGTGTTGTGCACTTTTAGAAATATTGTACAAAAAAAATAACTTCAAACTTGCATTAAAACTTAGCTAAGCATGCTCAGATCTCTTAATTGGATAAAATGTTATTTCTGTATTAGTTTTGTGGTATTGAAAAAAAAAACTTTTCTTAAACTCATTTTCCAAAATTTTCTTTATATATCATATTTCTGTATTACATATATAGCTTTGTACATAGCGTCGTACAAATCATAACACATGTTCGGATTCACATTTTGTTATTAATTTTTTTTGGAATATTTTGCTATTAATTAGTAATCTGGGAATCAAAGAAAAAAAAAATGAGGGCAAATATTTTTTATTACTAGAGGCAATTTTCTCCAGCCTCTTTATCAATTGTCCTATGTCATGTTATATATAAAATTCAGGTTAACGCAAAGTAAGCTTCATACTTCTAGGTAATAAACTGATGATGTTGCTTCCAAACGGTGTTAGAAATTAACGTCGTTGGAAATTCAATGTCATCTCTTGCGTTCTTCAACTAATTGCAAAGGTTCTTAACACCATATGTTGGATTCCTCAAACGAAGGCAAAAGTCACATACACTATCTATTTTGTTTGAGTTGTCATTTGGCAGGTCTGCTTTGCCATCTATTATTAATTTTCATCGAAGCTCTCAATAAGGAGATCGGTTTGAACGGTTCGATGGATTTTGCAGGCCGGAAGCATATTGTTTGATAATTTTTTACTATTTTTTTAATATTTGAAAATCAGTGTTTTTCTGAATTTTTTGTTATTTTTTTATTTAATGAAAAGCTGTGATTTTCAAAAATTCTAAAAAAATAGTAAAATTTTTCCAAAAAAATATAAAATTTGGTCTCCAAGCATATTTCAATATGAAGATCATGTTGAGATGTTCAGATCGACAATTTGAACTTTAAAAAATGGAGATATAACCGGGAAATAAAACACCCTCTTTACCTCCCAAAGCACCGTAGCATCACTCTATATATATATATGATGGATGGATTCGTGTCAGCTAATAAAATTTATGGGCTATCCGTAGGGAATATTGTTTAGAGTCTTGACTAATCAATTCTTAACCTTTCGAAAGGCTAGACAAAATATGAAAAATGAGAGTTGTTGGTTTCATCTTTCGATTTAGCGAAAATTAAAGGTAAATAAAATAAATAAGATAGTGATATGAATTCTTAGGGTTTTGGCTTACCGTTGCTATTCAATCTATTTTGATGGGGTCTTATTTGTTGTTGGTTTTCAGATGTTGTTTGAAGGTTTCTAATTAAATTTAGTGACTGTCGCTTTCACATCGACACATCCACACTACCTATCAAGTGATCCGGCTAAGGCTTGTCTTAATTGGTGCAAGGAATTCTACGATTAGCCCAATGATTTCGGACTTCACTTAACAAGGTTGTCCGCCCTACTTTTTGGTTCTATTGGGTGTCCTCATCGTGAGGCAAAACAACGCGACATTCGTCTGCGAATGCCAACACTCCCACGTATACTTTTGATGGTCCAACTAATAGTATCTTCGGCTAAGTCTCCTCCACTAGTCTAGTGTTTTACTATCCTTATCTTAACTTGGTTAGCCTAATATTTACTATCGTTCCATGGTGGTCTAGACTAACAAACGAAATTAAGGAAAAATAAACATAAAGTGCAAAGCAATCAAACAATAGAAGACTAAACAATTGTAAAAAAAATATATATCAAAACATCATGAGTAACAAGGTTTACTTTCAAGCCCTAAGAATCTTAACTTAACCGCGGAACTGCATGTTTACAATAGAGAAATAAGAGAAATATACAACCATACAATAAGAACCATCTTCCTTAATCTCTATGTACTCCACTCTTCTCATTGAAGAATATAAACCTAGATCTAAGAAATGAACCAAAGTTTCCAAAAGATGTCTTCTCCTTCTGTCCAGGAGTCTTTTATAGGACTCTAGGGGCATCTGGAGACGATAGGAGGCCAAGCAGCCTGATCTGGATACAGCTGTCATGAAATCCAACGAAAGGATGTCTCCAATTCGGAATGTACCGGCTGGTATGGACTGTATTGCCCCTGTGCAGAAGTTGACCGTATTGGGCTCCTGGTCTGTACTAGCTGTTACGGACTGTAACAGAGAGTTAGTTCTGGTGTTCTGGAATTCTGATTGATACGATTCTTGTTCTGTTTGATGTAAAATAGCCCCAAGACATGGTTCCTGCTGTAAAAAATAAAAAGAGCAACAATAACCGATTTCTTGCAATAATTAAACATAAAAGTGAGATAATTAGGCAAAATCTAAGTCAAAACCCTACCTAAATGAGGGTCATTTTTATCCTGATCAATAAATATGTTTAATTATCCCCACACGCTATTGTCTCTCTGAGGGCACGGAAGTTTTACAAAATGTCCTTGTAGCCCCATATATTCCTTACATTCCCCTCTGAACTCTCTCTCTCATGTTACTCTCTTTATTTTTCAATTAAAAATAAGTATACAATCCTCATTTTATACTGGGTGAAACAAAGGATCAAATAAATGTCTCAAAAGAGTCTCAAAATTGTTATATTGCTCTACCAAATATTTGTAATGCGAACGAGATATACTCTCCGTCCAGTACTTTTCATTTCTTATAACCCAGTAGGGAATATTGTTTAGAGTAGAATAATCAGGTGTCAATCCGTAGGGAATATTGTTTAGAGTCTTGACTGATCAATTCTCAACCTTTTGAAAGGCTAGACAAAATATGGAAAATGAGAGTTGTTGGTTTCATCTTTGGATTTAGCGAAAATTAAAGGTAAATAAAATAAATAAGATAGTGATATGAATTCTTAGGGTTTTGGCTTACCGTTGCTATTCAATCAATTTTGATGTGGTCTCATTTGATGTTGGTTTTCAGATGTTGTTTGAAGGTTTGTAATCCAATTTAGTGACTGTCGCTTTCACATCGACACAGCCACCCTACTTATCAAGTGATCCGGCTAAGGCTTGTCTTAATTGGTGCAAGGAATTATATGATTAGCCCAATAATTTCAGACTTCACTTAACTATAATTGATATAATTGGTACAAGGAACATGATATTTACCCACGGTCAGGGTAACCGTGTATGATAGCAACCGTGTATGATCCATGTGAATCATATGTGGTTGCTTTATACAAACCGTGTATGTAACCCTTCGTACACGGTTTGTTTTTAAGAACCTTGTATGATTTCTATTTTTTATACGATTTATAATGGACTACCATCCATAGTTGCTAGGCATTAAACATACAATATTACACATCCATAATTCAAGAATTAAATATTCAACATTACAACATACATAACAATATTAAATATTTAACAATCAACATGCATATACATATTCATATATAATTCAACAAATATTCAACATACCTATATGCACATTTACATGTCACCAAATATATATTCAACAAATATTACAACACTTGGTGTATGAATGGTCACGTAAAATGTTCTGACACATACATGTCCCAAAACATCATTGTTGAGTTTGAACAACCTTTTGTACTGGACTTTCATTGTTGTTAAAACTCTTTCCCAAGCCACAACTTATTTCGAAGTAAATATGACGAAAGCACTACCATTAATTAAAAGTACATATATCAATCCATATGTCACTACAGAAATTCACCTTGACAAAAAAAAAAACAAAATGCTGAAATCGTAACGAAACCTATCATTATAAAGGTACGACCAAGGTTATGCCTGTTTGTGTATCATTTATCAATCTTTCTCCAAATAGTACGACCACGGTTTATTTCTTGACCCGTGTAAGAAAATTTGACTGAATGGAGGAACTGGTGGCGACCTTCTGAATTCGGGTTTAAATTTGATAATGTAGACTTGTCTTCGAATGGATTTACAGATTCTACCTTAAGCTCGGTGGTGGCAAGAGAGTCGATGGTGTCGGTAAACTTGCATTCACGTTGATAGTGAATTGTAATAGCTTCCAACTCATGTGTTTCTACTATATCTTGAGGGATACTCTGATCATAATAAGTTTCAATATTTTTAGCTAAATCAGGAACTTGGTGTTAAATTCAAACCATATATTACGAAAATCACGGGCATCATATTCAATTTCATTAAGTAGAAGTTTCATGCGAAAACATATTTCTTGATCAGAAATTAAACTTGGAATAGAAACACAAAAGATTATTCTAATTTTAATAAAAAAAAATTAAGAGGAATGTGGCACAAACCTGAAGAAGCCAACTATAGTATGTTACATTGTTGACATGTTTGTTCACATCAATATCTGCTATTCTTGGCTGTAGCATTAACAAATAATTTAAAAAATTATTAATATTTCAGATCTAAAACCAGCTCTCAGGGATCCTATTAGTTTATGTTGAGTGAATAAACCTAATTTCTTATTTTATTAGATATCTAGGTTCTACAATGTTGTAAGAAAATATTTTGAAGTTTAGAAATCTGTATGAAAGTATCTAGGCCAAGAGTATACTAGAATGCTACCTTAGTCTCGACTATTCTTAGAAATATCTAGAAAAAAAGGATATGCATATCAAGTAAAAATATCTAGATTTTGTATTAGGTGTCATAGGCTTAGTATATTTTTATTAATAGTATATATAACTTAAGATATAAAATAACAATTCAAGAAGAAAACCAAAGAATGTTTAGAGCAATTTTGTGTCTGTGCTCCAACTACAACCTCAACCTCCACCAAACAACTAAATATAATTAGCAATATACTCATCACGAGATATCCCTAACAGTATAGAATCAAGTATATTAAATAAATATAATTGGCAATATACTCATCACTATCCTATATGCATAGTCAAGTCCACATGACACAGAAATATATAATGTACTAAAATGTCCGTTTATGACTTTCTTCTCTGTTTTGAAATAAGTTCTTTTTAGTTATTAATTGGTTTCTTGGAATATAATAAACTTACACAATTTGTCAATGTTTTAAACAACTCGGTCAATTATGATTTGCATGTATAATATGGCAGTTTGGTTCAGTATCCATGCGTACACTTTGGGCAACTTATGAAGCAAGATGACATGTTGAAAATTTGATGCTTACACAAGATTGAATCTGTATAATGCAAAGTAAAAGAAATCATGAAGAGTGCAAGAAATTAGGGTAGAAGTACCTTAAGGCCAAGTTGAGAGTAGTCCGCCGGTTCATCGAGCTTGGGTATTTTCCACAAACTTTGATTATTCTTCTCTGGAAATGCTAATCTGTGAAAATTGAAAATTATCTTGAGATATTGTTTAGTTTTTTAGTAAATTCAAATAATGGTAAAACTAAACATATTCATTGTCATAGCATAGTCAATAACATATGGTTAGTTCGGTGCAAAGTATTTGTAATCATTATCTATCAGTTTACTAAACATGTAACAAATGATGGTTATAGCAAGACAAACCAACAATAAATGCCCAAAGTTGCTTAGGCATATAAATAAGCAAGCAAGTTGACAAACCTCGGAGATTTTGGGCATATGTCAAGGTACTCATCCCACACGTCGCTACTAATTTTCTGAACCTTGCGAGTGTCTTGGTTCATGAAAACAACCTTCCTACAAACCAAAATAAAAAGTCAAATAAATAATCGCACCAATTGGGATAATTAAATGATTAATGGTACATTATTCATAACATTAGCAACTATGAACATTTTCTACCATTAGCGACTATGAACAATTAGTAGGTGTAGAACACTTTTACAAATTATTTGGACATTATCTGTTTTATGAGTTAATTAGTTCTATACTCAGTTCTTAAATAAGAAAGAAGGGCGCACTTTTTATCTGTTCATCGATTAGTCTGTAAAAAAGCACATCTATTCCGTAATTAGTAAATGACATCCTTTAGAATCAGTAATGATAACAATTTAGCCAGGTGATGATTCCCTGCATCAGATCAGTGAGATACCGTAGGCAATGCAGTAGGTAATAACTAGAACAGTCGTCCCTTGCATAATAGAGGGGAAGTTCTATAACATATATACTATATAAAGATCAAGACGAAGAAACATGAAAATGACCTTGTTGATCGACCAATCACCTCACTGGTAGATATATTCCTTATGATGAAACTAAACATTCCTCCAATTCTTCCATCCGGCTCAGACCAATGCTCGATTTCCACCACATCACCCCTAGCATACCAATTATCAAAGAATATATACATATAAATAAAAAGTTATTAATAATAGTGTTCCCCGCGCAAGGCTTTAATCTGCTCGAACCAATGTCTACCTATAGATATCTGTATATAACAATCTATTCATATAGATCGTACATAACCTATAGCTTAAGAGATTGTGTATTAACGATATTAAATATACCAGGCAGGATACTTGTACATCCTGATATGCACACGAAGAGTGATCCAAACAAGGCGGTGCTTCCTCATAGCAGGTGGAGTTGGAAATACATCTTTCGACCATCCGAATCTTCGAGCACGGTTGCCACTCGTTTCCTTTTTAATTATATAAATTTAAGAGTTATTAAAAGGATTTGAAGTGTATGTGTGTGTGTTTATGTGTGTGTGTATATATATATGTGTATATATATGTATATATATGTGTCTATATATGTATATATATGTGTGTATATATATATATGTACATATCTAAATATATTTATACATATATATACATATACACACACATGTATATACATATTCTTAACAGAGAAGTAAATACTGTTCCTCCAAACAGAGGATATGCAGCCATGATGGAAACTGATGCCTTATCAGTTTTTTAATCCCATGTTACATGCAAGTATCTTTAAATAATAAAGCCATGCAAAACAAGGATTACCGTATTTGCGAATTAAACACAAATCACCTGCAATAAACTAGCAATGGCCTCTATAGTGGCAGTGTTGTTCACACCAACTTCAGAGCCCCTGATAACAAAGCGCTCTTTATACACCAAATCATCCATCTCGGAGGCTCCAAATGTCACCTTCTCACCGAGTGCTTCACGTGCAACTGTACCGTTCCCTTTATCCGTAACTTTCTCATTCTCTAGGCTAGGCACAGAATTTGTGGAGCGCCCCATATCATGACCTATAGTGCATTTAACTCCCCTTTGTTCTCTGCATAAATTGTGGAGGCGGCGGTATTGTACTGATGCTGATGAGAATGGTGGAGCAGCCACGTGAATGCTGAACATATTTATATCTGTTTTTCCTTTCTTTTACCACTTTTTTGTTCCTTTTCGTCTCATTAATTAGTATGTTTTTTCTTTGGAGATGGACTGAATTAGATGACTACAACCCATTTCTTGGTATATATATAGTTTGAAAGCATGTGCGATTTTGTTTTTGGTACTTTAATGTTACATCATATGATATAAACAAAAGAGTGAGGCCATGGTAATATGCATATTGCACAGCGGCATGCGCTATGAATGGTTAAACATCTTCATATATGAAAATTTACTTGTAGACCAAAATTTATATCTTTTTAGAATTTGTTTACTATTTATTTTATAGATAGAAAATCACTTGATTTAACAATGATGGACCTTCCAAAAGTTGTGATTTTCTAACTATCTAAAAATAATACTAAATTTTTTCTAAATATAAAATTTAGTATGCATGTACATTTTCATATGGAGCTCGTATTTAACTGTTTAGATCGACTGTTTGTACCTTGAAAATATAGATATGAATCTGGAGCGCAGGTTGATACGTAATATACATATTACCATAGCCACACTCAAAACAATATATATGATGCTAATTACACTTTGAAATTGTTATTCACTCCAAACAAATATTGGCGATTATATAAACTAGTTATAAAACCTCGTATTGCATTATCTATATAATTTTCAAACAATATATAACTTTTGTGTTTATTACATCGTAATTAAATCCACACACGCCATTGTCACTCGTAGACAATGCTCCAGAGAGGGGGGAAAATCATTCATTAAAGGCAAGGAATGGGAATGAAGGGGAACGGCCAGGTTGCCCGGCCTACCCACGCGATTGTAATGCCCATCACAAAGGAAAGCAAGGAACGAAGTGTAATGCCCATCACAAACATCTCAAATAGGTACCCTCCAAATCGGAGGGTAGAATCCACTGTAGCTAGGAGAACGGAGCAGCGCGCCTTCTTTCTCTTTGTGCTGGTGTTGTGAACCACAGTCTTAGGCGACAATAGTTTTACAAAATGTCCTTGTAGCAGTATACAATCCTCATGTTACTCTCTTTACATTTTAATTAAAAATAAGTATACAATCCTCATATTGAACTGGGCGAAATGAAGCAACAAATAAATGTCTCAAAAGTGTCTCAAAATTGTTATATTGCAGTACCAAATCTTTCTAATGCAAACGAGAGATACTCTCCGTCCAATACTTTTCATTTCTTATATTGCATATAACCGATATAAATCTTATTAGTCGAAAAAGACAAATGGTACCAGTTTATTTTGTAGAATGTTTGAAACATATTGACCCTTTTACAGAATATAACCTTAAAAAAATAATAAAAAACAAATAAAAATTAACCATTCCAATAATTAGCTGACTTGTCTACATAAAAGAGTCCTTATTTACATCAGTCCGTACATTTCTTGTGGCCATAGTGGATCCGTATAAAGCTGAGGTTTCATACAGGTGATATATAGTTGAAACAGTCCTTGGGAGCCCACTTATTCCAAGATTTAAGAAAAAAGATATAGTTGAAACAGTGTGTAACTAAAACAGAAATGTTATTTTCGGCTATATTTTTTTTTGAAAAAAAATATGGGTCTAGCCCGTATTTCATTCATGATATGGTCCATTACATAAGTCATGTAATAGTGAAATAAAAATAGAAAGAGCTCAAAACAGTTGAGCAATTGAATGAAAAGAATGAAAAAAATTAAATTAAATAAAACATAGAAAGATTGCATTGAAGTCCTTAAGAGAACCGAAAATATTCTTCAAGTTCCTTGCAAATTGAGTTTAGAGCGACCAAAAATCCTCAAGAAGGGAAAAAAAAAAAAAAAAAAAAAAAAAAAAAAATTTCTTAGTTGATGGCTTCGTTTCAGCTAAGACGGGCGCGACTACAGGAGACCCTAAAGGCGATATCCAACATCCAACCAAACCCACCGGCACCCAAGAAACTCTCCTATGCGGCCGTGACAGCCCGCCTCACTACACTCCAGAAGGACATGCAAGCTCAGAAGAACGGCCATCCAACAACACACACGCAAACTTTCAAGAACATTCACACAACCCACTCACAAGGGGTACCTCTACCGAGAGCATTTACTCCCATTAACGGTACTACCAACAACAATGGGAAGGTACATCAAAACTTTCAAGAGGAAACAGAGCAGGGCTGGGTTAAGGTAGTCAGAAAACAGAAAATAAGAAACAAGCAACCTACGGACACCATACCACCCAACCCCTACCTCAAAAAGAGACAGCTGATGCTGATTGCTCAGGGCAGATGTTTTAAATGCCTTGAGAAGGGACACAACAAAGCACAGTGCAGGAATATATTCAAGTGCCATAAATGCCATGGAGTAGGGCACCGGTCTAGCCACTGTGCAAGAGCAAACCCAACTTTCTCTACAAATAGAGCCAAACCACAACAGACCAACCACCAAAACCACTACAACCGCATTCCTGAAACAGAACAAATAACACAACCAGAGAAAACCACCACCAAAATGGATTTCCAGAACTGGGAGACAATGGAAATGCTCAGCCCAGAATACATGAACAATGCCCGAGAAGACGATGTCCGTGTGTTCATGCCATCTGATGATACGCTACGTCCTACTAACGAGACACTGTCAAGGGCAGCAATAGTCATGATCGGCCCGCAGGTGGAAGCACGAACCATCCCTCACCGATTAGCAGCAAATCTGAGGATGTATTTCAACCGCCACCCTCGCGACTTCTCCATACGCAAGACTGAACCCACCACCGGGGACTTCATCGCAATCTTTCCAACAATCAACATGAGAAACGAGGCAGTGCAAGTGGGGGTCTTTGTAATCAACCAAACCACGGATGTGCAACTAGCAAAATGGGACACCGGCAAGAGGAATGGTACGGGTTCCGATCTCACACCGAGCTCGGATCAGAATGGTCAATGTCCCACTCGGGTTCTGGAACTTCGAGGCCCTCGATCATATCGTATCGGGCTTCGGATACCTGCTGCGCATGAATCAAGTCCAACAGCAAAATGGCAATTACGAGAACCTCAAAATTCTCATAGCATGCCACAACCCGAGCACGATACCGCGAACCATGCTCCTTTCAAAATCAATAAGAGGAGTTACACACTCCACAGTCATCACTTTGGAGTTAGAAGGATGGCTGCATCTCACCACCAATCCCAACCCTCCAGAGGTAGACGAAGAACAGGTCCATGAGGCACTAATACACAACCGTAACCGGCAGGCAGAAAGACGGCGACAGAGAGGTCAGGCCTCACCAAGGCGTACCAGAAGGCAACGGAATGGCTACCAAACGGACGGGTCCAGTTCCGGTTACTCCTGGAGGGCAGACCAGCAGCTCAAGTGGGCCCCAAAAAAGAATGATTTCAATAGACCTGTCCTTCTATAGAGAAAGGACGCACGAAAACCGTTGGCAACAGTGCAAGAACAGCAAGGTCAACCTATGTTTCCAGTAGCGATAGCGTCAGAAATAGGCAGCAGTGGCATTAAATACCCACAGGGTGGCGTGCATATCTTAACAAAGTACACAACAAAAAGTAATAATATGGGGAATGGTCAAAAGGTGTAGAATTTTGGTTCCCTATACGCTACAGTCACTGTGCAGCACGTTACTATGCAGGTACTACTTTTCAGCCCAACCTTTTCACCCAGAGACAACCAGGCACTTTTTAATTTCAGCTCTCTCACACCCTCCCAGAGGACAGAAAATTTGAAATTAATGGGCTCAGTTACGCTCAGCCCAATAGTGCAGCAGCCCATCAACTTTCAGGAACTATATCACAATCCCTCCCTAAGCCCGAAGCCACATAGCTCACTTTGGGAGAATGCTGTCCCTTTCGGCCTGCTAGAAGGAGACACTGAAATGAGTTATACAAACCAAGAGCCTAGCCCCGTTCCTGCTGAAATGGGCTACATGAACCAAGAGCCAAGCCCCGGACTTAACGGGCCCGCTCACCAACCACAGGCCGAGTCCGAAGAAGAATTGGTGGAACCACCTCCAGGCTTCCCCCTTCAGATATACGGACCTCACTCCATTAACAACATCAAACCCAACACCCCACCCCAGCCCAAACAGACCCCTAGGCGCAGCAACCGCCTATCAGAGAAGAATACCGGCACTTACACCTCAACCATAGAAAAAGCTCAAATTACTCAAGGTTATGCCACTGCCGCATCTCGGCCAACTCCTACAAAGAAGAAAACACAACCAAAGCCAGTCAAGCTCACCTACCAGGAGTCGCACGACCCCCTGTCCGCGGCTCAGGCGGAGGCAGTGGTAGCCATGGCGGGTATTGAGCTGGGAGAAGAGCTAGCGGCCAAGATTCGCACCTTCGTCGAAACGGGTCTGGTCATACCCACTAATGATGAGACTTAGATCGTTTCAAACAAAAGGGAAACAAGATGGTAGTTTAAGTTTTAAATGTATTTCAACTTTAGGATTCTATTTACTTTTCGGCAAATTGGGGATTTGTGTTGTGTACTGGGACAGAGGCAAAGCATTTGTTGGTTAGCTGTTGGGTGGTGTGTGATCCCCCCCGGCCAGGATGGCCGAATTGTATCCACTGTATCGGGTCCTTGAACCCACTGTCTTAATGAATCCTGAAGTCTACTTTGTTTATCAATGTCTCACACCATTAAATTAAACTTCTTATCCTGGAACGTGCGCGGTCTAAATGAGAAAGACAAAAGAATAGCAATAAGACAAACGGTGCTATTAGAAAGACCACATGTTATTTGCTTTCAAGAGACGAAGATGTCCGTAATGAATGAAAACATTATCAAAGAAACTTGCGGTCGAAGGCTGGACCAATTATTTACCACCTTACCGGCAATAGGCACTAGAGGAGGCATTCTTCTAGCTTGGTCTTCGATGAACTTCACAAAAATACAAGAACACAGTGGTACTTATTGCATTACAGTTTTGCTGAAAAATGTATTGGATAATTCGCAATTCTAGATCACAGGTACTTATGGTCCCTCAACAAGACAAGGCAGAGAGCGTTATTATACCGAACTTGCATCAATAAAACCAATAGAAGGGTTCCCATGACTGATTTGTGGTGACTTTAATGTCACCATTCAACCCGAAGACAGAACCGACAACCAACACACTTGGAGAGAGTCCATTTATTTTGCCTCTCTAATCTCAAATTTGGGACTATTAAACTTATCCATAGAAGGCAGAAAATTTACGTGGTCGAATGATCGAGCAAACCCACACATGGCCCGGTTAGATCAATTAATCATTTTCGGGGAATGGAACACAACATTTCCAAACTCAAGGCAAAAGGCGCTTCCAAACATGTCTTCGGATCATTGCCCAATTCTCATCACTGCCCGCACATCCTATAAGGTATCCAAATTATTTCGCTTTGAGAATTTTTGGTTGACCTTTACTGATTTCAAGGATATGGTAAAAGAAGAACTGTCAACACAGCCACCGGTCAGAACTCTGAAAATTACACGAAAAGCTAAGTAAACTCCATAGCAAAATTAAAGAGTGGACCAACAATAAGATTGGCAATATCAAGCAACAAATTAACACCTGTAGGGACTTCATGGGCTGGTTGGATACGGTCAAAGAATCTCGAAATCCAACTGACCTAGAAAAGATGATCTCTTGTCTTATCAAACGAAGGTTTACACACTTAGCCAATTTGGAAGAGCAAATTTGGAGACAAAGGGCAAAAATCAAATGGGAGTTGCAAGGTGATAAAGGTACACGCTATTTTCATGCAATAGCAACCAATAAAAAAAGAACCAACACAATACCACAAATTGAGGTTGAAGGGGTACAGCATAGTGATCACAGAACCAAAGCTGAGGTGTTCTTCAAATTCTACAAAGAACTCATAGGTTCGGCCTCTAGAGAAATACCACCTATTTTTTGGGGTAACCTGTACCCTACAAGGCACGACTTAGAGCATATGGGCGCACCGATCCTACAAAAAGAAATACAAGACGCAATAAATAGTTGGCCCAACAACAAAAGTCCGGGTCCGGACGGCTACACGGGAGAATTTTACAAAACCTTTCTACCCCAACTACTACCTGACCTTCTCAATACTTTCCAAAATATCACAACTGATGGTAAATCCTTGGCACCGCTAGACAGATCATACATCATCCTTCTTCCTAAACAGGAGGTACCAACAACACCATCCGATTTCCGCCCCATCAGCCTGTTACACGGGGTACAAAAAATTTTCTCAAAAATTTTAGCAAACCGACTTCAAACACAGCTTCAGGAACTCATAGAAGAAACCCAAACCGGCTTCCTCAAAAACAGAACAATCACTGAGAGCTTTATCTATGCACAACACATATTACACCATGCAAAGAAGGTTAACACACCGATAGGGCTTTTCAAAGCGGATATACGGAAAGCTTTTGACACGGTGAGTTGGGAATTTATTCTACAAATTTTGGAAAAAATTGGTTTCCCCGCACAATGGCAGTCATGGATTAGGCATACGGTTCTAACCGGCACGTCCCAAATAATAATCAATGGACTACTCGGAAAAAAGATTATTTTGAAAAGGGGGGTCCGTCAGGGTGACCCGCTCTCACCGTTACTGTTTATAGTGGCCATGGATTTTCTCGCGAGGTACTTTGAGAAGCTCACTGCATCTGGAGCAATACGACTACCGTTTCAAAACATGAAACCATGTTTGCTCTACGCGGATGACGCGTTATTCTTTGTTAAACCAGAAAGGCAACAAGTACAGGCACTAACAGTGGCTTTAACGGCCTTTGAACGGGTCTCGGGTCTACAACTAAATGCACAGAAATCTGAATTAATTTTGACAAAGGATGATAATAATGAAGGTTTGGCATTAGCAAACATCATTGGCTGCAAACTAGGCTCTCTCCCTCTCACCTATCTCGGTCTTCCCCTATCAAACAAGGCACTCCACAAATCGACCTTTCTCCCATTAATCCAAAGATTCAACGGCCGGCTAGCCGGCTGGGCAGCAAACCACTTGTCAATCGCAGGCAGGCTGATCCTACTCAATGCTGTACTTTCATCTTTACCTACTTACTACATGACGGTAATGAAATTACCACAATGGGTTGTAAAAAAGATCGACAAAATAAGAAGGCACTTCTTATGGCACGGCGTCACAACGGATTCCAAGAAAATTCATCTTGCGAATTGGGAACTGGTAACAACACCAAAACAACTCGGCGGTCTTGGCGTACCAGATTTGCAAACCTTCAATTCAGCTCTACTAATGAAGTGGCACTGGAATTGGCAAAAACCAACGAGAGCACTGTGGAAACCCATTATCCAAAGCACATCAACTATCATTGACCTAACACCA
Source organism: Carex parvula (assembly GCA_025461045.1). Lineage (NCBI taxonomy): Eukaryota > Viridiplantae > Streptophyta > Magnoliopsida > Poales > Cyperaceae > Carex > Carex parvula. The sequence goes on along the minus strand of JAJGRW010001093.1, from coordinate 29,201 downwards.
TAGGCAATACTGTTTACGAAAACCTTGTCACATACAAAACATTTCTACAACCACTCAGTCATTCATACCCTGGGCAAAGGAAACAATATTTCCTTCTGGAAGCACAACTGGGGACTTGGATTTTTGGAAGAAAAATTCCCCAATTTGTATACACATGCAATTAACAGCTATGCTACGGTGCAAGAAATTCTAACCAACAATCCCTTGAGATCCAACTTCAGACCTCAGCTCACGATAGAGGCGGCACAAGAAATTACAGTTCTGCAACACCGACTTGGCCAACAGGTGCTAAAACCGAACCTGCAGGACGAGGTAAGATGGAGATGGTCATCAACAGGGGTATACACGGTAAAGAGTGCATACAGAGCCATGAAACACACACCGAGAATACTCTCGGAGGCACATAAAATCTGGAAGATAAAGGCACCACCTAGAATAAAGGTTTTCGGGTGGCTCACCTGCAACAACAGGATACTGACGATTGATAACCTAGCGCGCAGAGGGTGGCAACTGGTCAACAGATGTATTATGTGTAAAAGGAATAGGGAAACGGTCTTTCATCTGTTCTGTCAATGCCCATTCACACTACATATATATACTGCAGCGATACCGAACTGGTACACGGTCCAAGACTCAACACCGCTGCAACTCCTTCTCAAAGAACAGGTACAGCAGGAAATACGCTCCACCCTACTCATTGCACAATTCGTAATATGGCGGGAACGCTGTTCTCGGACATTCAGAGACAGCTCCAAAGAGACAGCCCAATTAATTGAGGAAATACACCAGCAGAGACAATACATTAGCGGCAATTAGGGATCAGAGGCGCTCAACACTTGCCAGTTCTTCAATTTCAACTTTAATTTTAAAAAGCTTCCTTTCTTCTTTTTATTTCTTTCGTATTTTCCCTCACCCTCGTAGATTTAAATCTCTTCTTTTAACTTATTTCAGCTCATAATGTTTTGAGCTCATTATTTTTCCTTTTTGCGTTACAAAAACTTTTGTAACAAACATCTATCAATCAAATATGGGCAAAGACCCCTATTTTTCCTCAAAAAAAAAAGTTCCTTGCAAATTGATGAAGCCGCACCTCCTCTCAATTAACGTGTTGTACTGTCCCCCCTTAAAAGTCTTTTTTCTGTCTTATCTATTGAAATATTCCAAGTATCAGATTTCAGTTTCCTATATTATTTTAAGTACGTCCAGAAAGGTTTGGTTTGCATGATCTATTTTTTTATTTATAGACTGTACGATTTGAAATACTTATTTTTATGTATAAATACTTTCTTATAATTTTGAACGAAATTTTTTAAAGAAGAATATTTATTTTCTGTTATGTATGCACAAAGATGTTATTCAATGTATTATTGGAGATGCAATGTTTGTGACCTTTAGTAACCAAAATGTATCATGTGATGGATCACATGAGCACTTCTTTTTAGATATGTTGGATCCTATACAACAAAATTTGGACTAATTTTTGCTCCAAACTGCATCACAACCAAGACTTTTGGCAACATAAGCCCAAAATTGAAAATATTGTAAAAAAGAGTTATACACATGATTATTAAGTGGTTTTGATGCAAATATTGTACTGGATTTTATAGAGTGATTCATGTTATATTGATCACGTGGGTTACAGATTTAATTTTTGGAAAGTACTAAGTAGAAGTGCAAGGTATATATAGTTTGCATTTGTAATCTGTAATAATTTATGTATGGTTTTATATCAATTCATTTACAATGATCGGTCCAACGGAAGCTTATTTTGTATTTGTTTATATAAATAATTTAAACCATATAACGTTATATGAATTCATATACAATGATTGGTCCAACGGAAGCTTATTTTATATTTTTTTATATATATGATTTAAACCATATAAAGTTATTTTTTATATGAAAATGCAAAGTGAGTAAAGACTTGACAGTACAGTCAATGCTTATTTAACTTCTACCTTTTCTTTTTCACGAGAGTGATTACTTTCAGTGGAGTGGAGCCACTATGTCCTTGTCGGGTTCACAATATAGTCACTGTTACCTAAGAGTCACATGCATTGCTACTGTAGCCTGGCACTACTATTCATTCATGTCGGATGATTGAAGGAAGTTGCAATAATTGAAGATATTGTTAAGGGAATTACTTTTACTGCAATAATCTCAGCTATAAACCACCGCTGTGGTTGTTGCAGAATGGCTGATGGTTACTTAAAAGCTTGATTAGTCAACAAATCCTACCAAGGCTTGCATGGTTACATAAAAGCTTGATTAGTCAACCTGATATGATTTATTGTAGTCCCCAATTATAATGTGCGGGCAACCACAATGAGCAACACTCACATGACAGGGCCCAGACGGAATCAACCCATTCGGTAAGCTCTTGCAAGTGGTGTGGAGAAGACTTTGTACAGTAGTCAATGTTTATTCGCGATTTATTTTTCTATTTTTATTTAACGAGAGTGGATATGAATACTTTAGGTGGAGTGGGGTCAATGCTTATTTAACTTCTACCTAATTTACTTTCAGTGGAGTGGGGCCACTATGTTCTTGTCAGGTTCACAATATAGTCACTGTTACCTAAGAGCATCTCCATTCTAGCAAATGATTAACAATTACTTTATACCACATCACTAAGTTTAGCAATTAAAGACATTCATAATTTTTAAATCACTCCATCCCAGAAATTTAATTAGAATTGTAATTAACGCCAGTCAGCAAAATATATTAGAAATGACCCCTTCCTGTTGTCTCCGTCGCTCTTTCTTCTCCTCTCTGCCGCTCTTTCTTCTCACCATCGCTCTCTCTCCTCTTCTCACCATCACTCTCTCTCCTTTTTTGATAAAAGTGGGGTAAACAGCCCACCTGTTTCATACAGAAACCTGAAATTACAAGGGATGGTACATACAGCCAAAATAGATACACATGCAGAATCGATCAAAACAATCACTTTCGAAAATCTTTTAACTAATTGTTCATAAAATTCTATACAGGCATCTATCCAATTAGAGGATCAGAATTTACATCACAAAAACAAGCAAACTAGGTAAAAGTTCGTATAGACCTGAAATAAAAAATTTGATAACCTCACTTTTTTTCATCGGGTCATTTTCTCTCTATTTCTCATATCCAAGTCAAGTTGATCATTAAATCACACATTGAAATAAAACACACTCAAAGCAAACTAATTTGGAGCTGGTTATGTACTTTGTCCTGGAAGTCATTTTAATCTTTCTTGCCACTTTAATGTCTCCTCAAAATAAGAATCCCCTCCGGGTTTTATTGAATTGTGTGCACTCAATAGTCTAGCCAACGTCGGCTTCACAAATTTGCTGAAAGAAACAGAATAAATTATCCAACGACGTCAGCTTCACAAATTAGCCAACGTCAGCTTCACAAATTTGTAGTCCCCAATTATAATGTGCGGGCAACACTCACATGACAGGGTACAGACGGAATCAACCCATTCGGTGAGCTCTTGCAAGTGGTGTGGAGAAGACTTTGTACAGTAGTCAATTTTATTTCACTATTTATTTTTCTTTTATTTTTTATTTAACGAGAGTGCATATGAATACTTTAGGTGGAGTGGGGTCAATGCTTATTTAACTTCTAATTTACTTTCAGTGGAGTGGGGCCACTATGTTCTTGTCGGGTTCACAATACAGTCACTATTACCTAAGAGTCACATGCATTGCTATTGTAGTTTGGCACTACTATTCGTTCAAGTCGGATGCACTAGTACAAAAAACCTCTTCACCGACTGTTCAAATACCCCTACACTGACTGTTATAAAGGCGTCAGTGCTGGCGCCGGCAGTATAGGTATACCTTTACTGACGGGTAAAAAACAGTCAGTGTAGATCATCAACACTGACAGATTAAAAATAGTCTGTGTAGGTACCCAACACCGGCTATTTTTGTTAAAAAACAGTAGGTGTAGGTACCCAACACCGGCTGTTTTTGTTAAAAAATAGTCGGTGTAGGTCCCCAACACCAGCTGTTTTTGTTAAAAAATAGTCAGTATAGTTTCTAAAAACAGTAAGTATTGGTATACAAATTTTTGCTAATTCTATTTGTATTGGGGCTAGCCTCCATATTTTTGCTAGTCATATATTACCATTCGACATTCAATAACATTAAACAAAATATCAAGCAAATAATTTAGACAACATAACATATTTATTCACAAAAGACCACACAATATAACAATATTTACATAACACAAATAAACAAAATATGCAACTGAATTACACAACAACCACTACTACAGAAATGGTCATTGTACACGGCACATTGTATACGGATTTGACAATTTTATACAAAAACCGTGTGCTATTGTAATTTTTTGGAAGCCCGAAATATCTGTGGGATCTATTACACGGATATTTATTAAAGAATCAGTGTAGAAAGCCTTGAGAGAGCTACACGGACGTTTATCAGGAAATGTAAACGGATTATTGTTTAACTAACAGTGTAGATAGCCATGTGAGAGCTACACGGATATTTATGAAGAGAACCGTGTAGAAATATGTAAATTGCACACGGATGTTTGTTTAAATAACAGTGTAGAAACCTTTGACAGAGCTACATGGCTGTTCACATAATAATCCGTGGAGAAAGGTTATTGTAGGGTTTTGATTATCGATACACGGTTTTGCCAATTTTATACACTGCACATTGTACACGGTTTTGTTAAGTATAAATCCGTGTAGAAAAGTGTAGGATTTTGGTATAAAAGGCCTTCTCCTTCCAGCGCCGTATAAAAGGCCTTCTCCTTCCAGCGCCGTTTTGATCAAGTAATTCAACAAACGGAAAGGTTAGAGTTTTTTCAATTCATAGGTAAATTGTAGGTTCTCCTGTATAACCTTAGGAAGAGAGAAAGACCGGTCACTTTACATATCCCTTTTGATCAACTTTGATAATCATTTCACGGTTAATAATTGGAATTTTGATTTAGGTTTATCAATTATGTCATATCGCTTATCTATCAAGATAAGTCGCTATCTTTGGAGCTCATCTATCAAGACGAGCGATGTGATATAATTGATAACCTACATCTCGACTTCACTTCTGGCATGAATATCTCTGGCATGATTTAAATCTATCAAGACGAGCGATGTGATATATTTTCCGTTTCTTCCTCTAATTTTTAGTTACTTATTGTTGCTTACTTACTCATCATTTTTTTTTATTTACAGATTGTGATGAACTTTCCGATGGACAGCATGTGATGAATTTCATTTTCTTTTTTTTCACTATATTTTATTTGACACTTGACAAGAACATGTTTTTTCTTGGTTAGGTTCCAAAGAAATGGGTAAAACTAACTTTCAATAATAAAACATGTTCTTTAAATTAAATCATGTTTTGATCACTTGTTTTTGGCGGTGTATAAATGGCATGTCGCAGTGCATTGTTGTTTAATTTCTTACACAAACCCCCTTTGAATAAGATGTGGTTTGCGAAAGAATTTAAACAACAACGTAAGAACACTGCGACATGTCCATTTATGCATCGCCAAAAACAAGGGACTAAAACATAATTTAATTTTCAGAAAATGTTTTGTTAGGTGAAAGTTAGTCTGACCCATTTCTTTGGAACCTAACCAAGATAAAGCATGCTCCTGTAAGGTGTTAAATAAAATATGAATTTATGCATATTAGTAATGTTTTATTAGTGAATTTAGTAATGTTCTTGTAATGTTTTTTAGTGAATTTAGTAATTTCTGTGCTGTAATAGTAAATAAGGAGTTGAATTTATGAATTTTGTAATGCTAAGTATAATTTTTGTGCTGTAATTGGAAAACTGGGGGGTAATCTCAATACTGAATTTTGTAGCAAAACTGGCTAGCAAAAATAGAGACTAGCCCAGAACAAAAAAATCTAAAAAAATATATAGGGCAATCAGACACGGATATTTAACTAAAAACCGTGTACAACAGTAATTGTACACGGATATTTGTTGAATATCCGTGTGGATAGCTACACAGATATTTTGGAAGCCCGAAATATCTGTGGGAATCTATTATTTATTAAAGAATCAGTGTCGAAAGCCTTGAGAGAGCTACACGGACGTTTATCAGGAATTGTAAACGGATTGTTGTTTAACTAACAGTGTAGATAGTCATGAGAGAGCTACACGGATATTAATGGTGAGAACCGTGTAGAAATTGCGAAATGCACACGGAGTTTTGTTTAAACAGCGGTGTAGATATCTTTGACAGAGCTACACGGCTGTTTACATAATAATCCGTGGAGAAAGGTTATTGTAGGGTTTTGATTATCGATAAAGGCCTTCTCCTTCCAGCGCCGTTTTGATCAATTAAAACTCTCTCTCTCTGTATACGAATTGGTCTGATTTCTGCGCACAAGGCGGCCGGATCTGAGATCTTTGAAGTTAATTTGTATTTCTCCTCTCTATCTTGCTAAGGTTAGTCGTGTATATATTTCTCTTTTCTTCCTCTAATTTTCTGTTACTTATTATTGCTTATTTAGGTCAATTAGTAATTAATGCATGCATGCTTGATTTGTTGAGATAATGTAAATAATTAGTATATTAAATAGAGTGATGCATGTATGATTAATGCATGCATGCTTGATTTGTTGAGATAATGTAAATAATTAGTATATTAAATAGAGTGATGCATGTATAATTGTGCTTGTTTCTAATAATAGAGTAATGCATGTATAATTGTTATTTTAGTGATTATTTTACTAATGCATGTATAATTGTGCTTGTTTCTAATAATGTTGTTTTTTGTAGAACCATGTCACATTCAGGTGAGCAACGATGGCTCTTCGCTTTTGGTGCCAGTAGCTAGGGTTTTCAGGGTAATATGAAGATATACACGTTTTAATAAAGAAAGAGTTGAGTAAAAAGTTGGATGAAGGACCTTGGAAAAAAAAGGGAAGAGGTGGGATGAAGGACCTTCAGAGCCGGATGAAGAGCCGAATGAAGAGTCGGGCACAATCTTGTCAGACTGAGGTTTGATCCACATCTGTTTTAAAATGATCAAGGGAGAACATTGAATGTAACCAACATAAAAGTTTGGAAAATTTATTATGTATGAGGTTTGATCCAGCACGAAGTGTTTGTGGCCATCCGATACTTCAATCTTCAACGAACTAGATAGATGGGTAAATAAAAATAATTTTTTATCAAACTTTCACGGAAGACAATAAATGCAATGCTCTTTGATTTGAACGGTCCCGATCAATCAACGGACTAACTATTTTTGTGCGTCTTCACAATCTCACAAGGCAAGAGTTTATGTTTCATGAAATATAAACTCTTGCCTTGTGAGATTGTGAAGACGCACAAAAATAGTTAGTCCGTTGATTGATCGAGACCGTTCAAATCAAAGATTACAACCTTTAATCAAGTGCAGCAAATTTTGATGGAATTTTATCTTTATTTACCCATCCATCAAGCTGTATTATCTGAGATCTTTGAATTTTAACTTGTATTATCACAAAAATCACTCTAAAAAACCGGGAGGAGCTTGGGTCTGATGCCCATCGGACCTACTTTCATGTTCAACGATGATGACCGTCCGATCTAATTTAAGATATGCGCGCACAGAAACTGAAACAGATACGAATGAATATTAATCTATTCCGCACAGAAACTTTCATGGGCTCTACGACCGTCCAATCTATCTCAAGATCCGTGCGCACGTAAATTAAAGATGGCACGAAAGTTCTGGCGGGAATCAATCGTAAAACAGATTCCCGCCAGAACTTTCGTGCCATCTTTAATTTACGTGCACACGGATCTTGAGATAGATCAGACGGTCGTATTGCCCATCGAACTCACTTTGGGTCCAATGGGCATCGGACACAAGCTGATCTCGTACATAACATATTAAAAGTAGGTCATCATCGTTGAAAAAAAGTTTATCTGATTCGTTCGTATTTGCTTGCGATGGGTTTAATCACTGTCTATTTGCTTTATAAGTCGTGCGGAATAGATTAATATTCGTTCGTATCTGTTTCAGTTTCCGTGCGCGCATATCTTAAATTAGGTCGGACGGTCATCATCGTTGAACATGAAAGTAGGTCCGATGGGCATCGGACATACTCCGTTCTCTTTAATTGAACATCCGTGTAGAAATGCAATGCGAGCTCCACGGACCTTTAATTAAACGTCCGTATAAGAAAGGTATTCTTACACGGACGTTTAATTAAACATCCGTGTAAAAAGGTTTTTAATTTGCAATTCCCGGAAATTATTCTATGTTAAAGCTAGCTTTTGTAATTATTTTGTAAAGTCCCCATAAATTATTTATTCTTCATATCAGGTAAGTGTTAATTTATGTTTTCAAATCAGATTATTTAGACAGCATTAAGTATTTTACTTAGAATCAAAGTTTTAAATATTAAAGGTTTTTAAGTAATAACCTTTGTAGTGTTTATATATTGTTGCATGTTGTTGTTTTGTGCTGCTAATTCATATCTATAAAAGTATTTATTTAGATAGCATGAAGTATTTAACAAAAAAGAAACTGTGTAAAAAAAAAATTGTTGATTAAAGAACAAAATATATTACATAAAAAAGGATCCTCATACATGTACCACAAATTTAAAGAAAAACTACAAAATAACTACAAAGCAAACAAAAAAAAAATAACTTAATTAAACTAGTTAGATGGTGGTGGCTGCCTTGGCCTTCTAATCCAAGGGAAGAATGGTCTGGCTGGATTGCCCCTACTTATGTAGGGCTTTGGTGGTGGGTGCCCCCTTGGGCTTCGCCGTGGCACACTTGAGGGGGGCCATGGCCATGTCCTCTTCACGTAGGGAGGAGGCATTTCGAAGCCGGGAGGGATTTCGAAGCCGGGAGGGACTGCGGGAACTTCGGCAGGGACTTCGAGAGGGACTTCGGGAGGGTTTGAGGGGGCCGGTGGCCCTGACACATTTGGTGGTGGGTGCCCCCTTGGGCTTCGCCGTGGCACACTTGAGGGGGGCCATGGCCATGTCACATTTGAGGGGGGCGGTGGCACGGCCATTTGAACATTCCAAATCTCAATCGGGGTTTCTCAGATTATATAGAATTTTGAAGAGTCGTTTCGTCTTCTCCTTAGAAATAATAAAAAAGGCAACTTTTCGAATTCCGCCGTGGAATTGTTCAAATTAAACAAAACTTAAATAAATAATCTGATTTTTATACTTTTATCACGGACGTTTAATTACATGTCCGTGTATATTGTAAACGACACGGACGTTTAATTAAACGGCCGTGTCGAAAGGTATTCGTGCACAAGTGTCGTTGCAATGTCCAAAAAGGTATAGACACGGATGTTAAAAACAAGTCCGTGTCGAAAGAGTCTTTCTACACGGACTTTAGTATTAAAGTCCGTGTAGCTCTCCCTCATTCTACACGGTTGTTAAGTTAATATCCGTGTAGAGGGTCTTTCTACACAGATATTTGATAAAATGTCGGTTCTACTTCCTCTCTACACGAAGTTTAGATCAAATGTCCGTGTATAAAGGTGTTCCAACACAAATGAATTAAGTGAATTGTCCGTGTAGAACTAGGGTTACAATACATATTACGCGCCTGCTCTTCCAAATTTTTCATAACTTAGCTCGCGCCTTCAATTCTTTTCCAAACATTTCGAAACTTAGCTCGCGCCGCTTCGAGTCCTTCCCCACCTCACCTCGATTTCGTCGCCTCTCCTGTCCAACCAACTCTCCGGTCCGACAACCTACCTCTTCTTTCTCGGGGAAACGCTCAACACCTCCATTGCGAAGAAATTTTGGTATAAAAGTTTTGGTATTTACTGCATGTATTTACTGTATTTACTTTGGTATTTACTGAAAAAGTTATATTTTTTTTATAGAACCATGTCGATTGAGAATGAGCACGTAGATATGATGGAAGAAGGCGAGCACCAAGCTGCTGCCCAATCAGGTTCGGCCAAAAGGAAAAGAGGTCCGACAATGTGCGCGTCCACGTCCGAGGCAAAGCAACTGGACATCGAGTTCAGTAAAAATGGGTGTGCGAAGGGTACAAGACGGGCTGAGTACAAAAATTATGTGTGCAATTTGGTGAAGCAAAAGGCAGACATCCTGGTAGAGAGATGGGATCATTTTACGAAAGACCAAAAGAACGACTAGTAGAACATTGTGAAGGTGAAGTACCTAACCAGTTAATATATTTTTTTTAATTGTACAGGAACTTAAATGCAGTAATTTGGGTGTCAATGCAGGCTCAGTGGAACATCCCGGAGGTGGTAAAGGATAAGACTTTGAGGATAATGAATGAAGCTTGCAAGCAATTCAAAAGCACGCTGAGTACGGATTGGAGGGATGAAGGTAAAAGCCCGGTAGGCTACTATCCTTGGGTGAAACAAGAGCAGTGGGAGAAGTTTGTGGAGATGAAGAGCACGGACAAGTTCAAGGTATGTAAATTCAGCAAAATTACCTTTTTTCCTTTATCGATTTGAATTATGTTGGTAAATGGTGTCCGAAATAGACACCTTGTTGCTGTTGTTCCAATCATATATAAATGTGAAATGGTGTTTATTTTGAATAACTGAATTAATATGAAGTTGAAATGGTGTTCCACTCACAACTTGTAATTTTTTTGTTTGCTTTTTAATTGGTTTGTTTACTTTTTAATAAATGGAAAATAGTAGCTAGGCTAATTTTTTTACTTTGATGTGTGAAGAAAAAAAGGGAGGAGGGCAGGAGGATCGTTGCAATGAACAAGTATCCGCACAAGTTGGGGTCGGGTGGTTACCAGGGTAAAAGGGAGGAGTGGGCTAAAATACTGGAGTTGAACAAAGACTCTGACTCACCCGTGGTTAGGATAAAAAATCCTAGGGCCCAAGATTGGACGTTGGCAAGGTCCGAGTTAACCGCTGACGGGAGGATAGTACTACATCCCACGTTGCGACCCGTGGCTCAGAGAATGGTACGAGTCGTTCGTTAGAACTATGTGTAATTCAAGCGTGTTAAAAACTTTGTGTACATCGATCACTAATTCTTTTGCTATAACTAATTTGTCTATTCACAGTTGGAGGTGGTGGAGGAGGTCAATTCCGGTGCCCGGTCGGTCGAAAGGCATGATGACTCCTTGTCCATAGTGCTCGGGAATCCAGAACACCCTGGTCGAGTAAGGGGCGTAGGTGCCTACAGGGGCTGGAAGGACGTATTCAATGGACCAAAACCTTGAAGGAAATCTCGTGCGAAAGTGAACAAAGACGAGATAGTTGCGCATATACGCAAGGAGGTGAGCGCCGAGTACGACGCAAAGATGGAGGAGTTGGAAACAAGGTTGCGTGCCGATTTTACAGCTATGGCGCAGCCAGTCGAGCAAGCACCTCCCACCCCGACGGGAGTTCGACGAAGTAGTCAGGCATCCGGGATGTTCGGATACGATTTGGATCATCTAAAGGTAATCACTACTTGTTCGTATTCTAAAGGCAATTACTACTTGTTGGACAATATTTCAATTTAAAAATAACTACTTGCATGAAATTGCAGGACGCCATAGCATGCGAACTCGTGCTGTGGCTCGGGAGTAAGCCTCTGATTGTTGCTAAGGGCATGGTACATCCAGCAGCCGACAAAGTGCACAATGAGCAGCTACTTCCCGGCCATGCCGCCGTACAGATTGACAATGTCGTGGAGGGATGGGAGCGCGTACCTCTTCCTGTCCAAATAATTGAGAATGGCATGCTCTATGTCGAAGATGCCCGGCTGTCATTCGTGCAATGGCCCAAGAATCAGATTATTTTGGATCAGGTAATGCATAAATAGTCAAGTTATTTTGTTACATTCAAAGTACTTCCTTTTCAAATACTTGAAAAAGGTAAAAAATTTCGATACAGACAGTAGGAGATGATGGTAGTCGAACGGAGGGCGTGATATCACCGGTACGGAGGGACGAAGCAGAAGGACCTTCCCAAACAGTTGCTGACCATGCTGCCGGACCAGCAGTTGCTGACCATGCTGCCGGACCAGCAGTTGCTGACCATGCTGCCGGACCAGCAGGGTCAGCAACTGATGCCCAACCAGCAGTTGCTGATCCTACTGCCCAACCAGCAGGCCATGACCCTACAGCCGGACCAGTAGTTGCTGACCCTACTGCCGGACCAGCAGGCCATGACCCTCCTGTCCAACCAGCAGGACCTCAACCTCGTCTGTTCACCGAAGAAGAATACAAGCTCCTTCCCGGAAATGATTTGCAGGATCTCCACGAACGCTTGATGGCGGCACCCAAGGACATGACGGAAGTCGTCATACCTGTCCCTCCGGGGATATTTCTACACGATGGCTCGGTTGTACTGCTGCCGTTCACCGACTTCAAGGACTTTCTACAAGCCTCGGGGTCCGATAAATGGCTCTCCGTGGGGCACATCACCATTTTCCTCATGTTAGTGAGCAAAAATTGTTTATATCATGTGTATAGCACTGAAGGATATATTCTAATTTCATATGATAATTTTTCAGGAGGATAATCAATAGTTCTCAATGCAAGGGCAAACAGAACTTGTGTGCTTTTCTGGACCCCAGCATACTTAGTGCGTCGAACGTGAAAAATGCTCCGAAGGTGGCTATGGATTACCTGTGTGGCGCGATGCTCCAAGCTACTAAGGCGAAGAAGAGATTTCTTCTCTTGCCATACCACCAGATGTTAGTTCTAACCTTGTGATTAAATATATAAATAATTGAAATCACACCATCAAGTCAAGCAAACACGTGTCTCACTATTATATATGCCAAAATATCTGGGTACTGTATGCTAAGATCCTATAATTCTTCTCCTCCCACAGGGGACACTGGTGTTTGATCATCATTGTGCCTTGCCTGAGTGCGGTTTACGTCGTGGATTCTTTGCAGCCCAAAGAAAAGATCGGATTTAGCACGTGCAAAGCAATCTTCCCGTATGTGCAAAAGTAAGCAATAATCTTTCACTATGTTTGATTTTTTCCCAATTATAACAAATTGTGGAATTGCTAATTAGAGTCACTCCATTTTGTAAGGGCTTTTGCTACATACGTTACAAAAGGAGGATTGCGCAGCAAGGACAAGAAAATGGGAAATAGGTTGACTTGGAGGTGGTGGCCGGTGAGCACAACACAATTCTATAATTTCATATTTTGTTCAAAAAATTATTGTCATTCTAACATAGGCCGCTAAATGTAAATTGTAGAGCCCGCAACAGGAGGCGGGTTGGGAATGCGGATATTACATGATGATTCCATGTTGGACTTTGTCGAAAGAATGCAATTCACATTTCCAGATGTGGTATGTAATTCATATTAATTGTGCCTATATCATAGCAATTGATATTTTCATATTATGCTTACTTATAATTCTCATTTCATTAAATTAGCAATTGATATTTGCGACTGTCTTGCATCTACCTTTTCTTGTTACTAACTAATACCAAATTATACTTGTAGCAACCATCAAAGCAAGCTGTGTACTCCAAGGAGCAGATCGACTTCGTAAGATGTAGCTGGGCAAGATGGTTTCTATCTGAATTTTGTAATGCTGAACATGGATTTGTATAACAATTTAGTGTATATATGAATTTAGCAAGCATAATTTAATGCCAAATTATCTGGAAAACTGGCTAGCAAAACAGAATGGTATATGAATTTTGTACGAAAACTGGCTAGCAAATTAAACTGGAGGCTAGCCCAGAAATGAAAAAAATCAAGAAAAAAAATGGGACAATTCTACACGGATATTAAATGAAAGCCTGTGTAGAACGAGTTGAGTGAGCAATGATTATTTTATATTTGTCCGTGTATAGTTACGATACCTACACGGATGTGAATTATAAGTCCGTGTCAAAGCAAACGCTACTTTAAACAAAAGCCCGTGTATGTGCACAGAGAGCTACACGGATGCTTTTATATAGTCCGTGTATGGTAGTTAAGAGAACTTCACGGATATGAAACTAAACGTCCGTGTAAAACACAGTAATTCCACACCGTTGTTAAACAAACAACTGTGTAGAAATGAGTATAGATATTCTTTTATACAGTCCGTGTATGATAGTTAAGAATGCTTCACGGATATGAAGTTAAAAGTCCGTGTAGAAAACAATAATTGACACAGTTATTTAACAAAAACCCGTGTAGATCGTTTTTGGTGTCTACACCAATTATTTTATATTTGTCCGTGTACGATAGTTATGACAGGACACAGATATGAAATTAAACGTCCGTGTAGCTAGAGTAATTCGACACGGTTGTTCTGACCAATGTCCGTGTAGAACGAGTTCGGAGATACAAGGATTATTTTATTTTTTATTGATTTGTTAAGAGAGGGACACGGATATACAACTAAATGTCCGTGTAGGTAAAGTAACCGACACGGACATTTAGTTGCATTGTCCGTGAATAAAGAGTAGTCGTACACGGTCGTTTACGTAATATCCATTTTGCTCGATTATATGGAGAGCGCCACAGGCAAGTGTATGTTCACGGCTGTTTATTTGGTAATCCGTGTAGAAAGTGTTAGATATACAGGGGTAAATATCCGTGTCTATAGAGGGTACCTTTTATACACCCTCAACTCATACACGGCAGGGAAATCCGTGTTGCTCTTCCGGTAATGTCCGTCTGCAATATCTTTTTCTGTAGTAGTGAACCATTGTATTTCATGCATTGTAGCTATTTTTTATTCTCTGGATCACTTACAAACTCAACCTCAATTATTGCATGAAGTTGGGTCGGCGTATTTTTTCCTGTCGGTATATCACGCTACAAGAATACAAATTGAGAAGTTAATTTTGGCAATAGCAACTTCAAATAATCTACTAATAGCATATATATATATATATATATATATATATATATATATATATATATATACAATATAACAACTGAAGCTACTTAGTTGGCTTTATGTAAACCAACTCACTAACTGACTCAAATTTACAACTAAAAGAAATCTCTGAAACATATTAAAAAAATAAAAACACTTACATCGTGCTCAGGAGACACTGCCATCTCGTCATGCCCATCATCCACTATCATATCACCTTGACTTCGATTTTTTTTATCCAATTCAGGTCTGACATTCATAGATAGATACAAGTTAATGAAAGGTAACTCTTAGCAAGCTGATCAAAAAAATATTTTGCTTAAAACAATACGTGTTAAACATCAATAAGAAGAATAAAGGAGATACATGAGCTATGGAAGTAAAACACTCGAGTAAAGGAAAAAGATCCTTGTCAGCATTTGCATTAGAGAATTTATTTGTAACGTACCCCACACCTTAAAATTTTAAGAAAAAAGAAAAAGAGAACCAATTATTCAAATTTGACAACATATTAGTGGAAGCTAAGAAATATACCTGGTTTAACTCTGCACCAATTGCATCAGCAAGTGTGCCAATAGCATCATACAAGATTCGAAGATTCTTTTTCTACATTAATAAAAAAAACAACAAGGTACAAAACAGAAAATAAAATAAAAAGATACCATATAATTTATAATTTGCCGGGCGTTGGTAAAGGCACTTTTGATACCATATAATTTATTGTCTCCCAAATTGGCTTGCTGAAATAAGATGAAGTCAAACCCAAAGTTAACCCAAAAATGATGAAATTGCCCCCACAAACGTTCATATTAACTCGATCAAATTGCTCAAGAACCAATGCAAACAAATTTTGGACTTGCAATCTCCTCTAGACTTAGTCTAGTTTAACATTCAATTACTAAAAAATATACATCTATTTCACTGCTTCACAAGTATCTCAAACATTGTTTCATGCAAGGTGAACATATGATATCATAGTTGGTAACTGAAAGTACTTGTAAAATTGGATATAATTTGCAACCTAAAAAGAGATTTAATTTGTTTACCTACAACCAGAAGAAATTGTGGGTTCACTGGTACCGATTACCAGTAATCAACAGAGGTCAATATCGCAGGGGTTCACTGGTACCGATTACCATTAACAAAATCGGCACAGCAAAATAGCAAGAACAAAGGAAGGAAACCAGTACCAGTAGGCGTCACTGTGCCGTACCAACTGGTACAACAATTTCACTGGTATCGTATTAAGCACAAGTCACAGAAGCAAAAAGAAAGAGAACCGAACCAGCCTACACAAACACCACGGTACCAGTACTGGTACAGTACTGGTAAGTCATCAAGCAACAAATCAACAAAATCAAGCTAGCCCGGTACAAGATTCACAACGGTACCAGTAGCACAAGCAACCAACACACACAGAAAAGAAAAGAGAACCGCAACCCAGCAACACAGAAAACCAGAAACAAACAGGACCGGCACAGTCGTACAAGGCACACAAAAAGGCATAGCCTCAAATTCATCGTCACACCGAGAAAATCAACAACTCACGTGAGACGACCACAATTCAAAATTACGCACAAATGCCTCATCGAGCGTACATTTCAAAATAAAGAAAGAGGCTTTGAACATTTACCCGGAAAAGAGGCAACCCACAACAGCGGCAAATCATCACAAGAAATTGCGGGAAATCATCACAAGAAATTGGAAGAAATCATCACAAGAAAGTCGCTCCTCGCCTCTCGGCCATCTCAAAGCAGCAATCATCGCAAGAAATTACGGGGCGAGGTTAGGGTTTGTGTCGAAGAGGAAACCCTGAACCCGGATGAGCGGAGCGAGGCAGGTTGGGAGACAGAGAGACAGCAAGGCGAAGGTGTGGGAGAGATAGCAAGGCGGAGGCAGAAAGAGAGGAGGCAGCAAGGCGGAGGCGGAGAGAAACCAAGCAATTTAAAATTTTGGGAGATAGAAGGCTGATCGAAATTTTGGGAGGGTTTATCGCAAAGAAGAGGGAAATGAAATTCTTTGCCGCTGATCGAAAGAGATATACTCGGGAATGAAAATTTTCGAAAGGAAAATCACTGACGGTATTAAACAAAAACCAGTCAGTGTTGATGACTGCTCAACACTGACTTTTTTTTTAAAAAAACAGTCGGTGTAGGGTATGAGCAACACCGACTGTTTTTTAAAAAAGCAGTCAGTGTTGGTGACAGCTCAACACTGACTGTTTTTAAAAAAAAATAGTCGGTGTGGGGTATGAGCAACACCAAATGTTTTTTTTTTAAACAGTCAGTGTTGGTGACTGCTCAACACTGACTATTTAAAAAAAAAAACAGTCGGTGTAGGGTATGAGCAGCACTCACTGTTTTTTAAAAAACAGTCAATGTTGGTTCACTGACAGTTGTTTGTAATTGAACAGCCAGTGTTGAGGTTCTTCTTATTTACGATTTTACCACGCAGTCTCTACATCGACTGTTACATATTAAAACAATCAGTGGTTGAGGGTCAGTGAAGGGGTTTTTTGTACTAGTGATGATTGAAGGAAGTTGCAATAGTTGAAGATATTGTTAAGGGAATTACTTTTACTGCAATAATCTCAGCTATAAACCACCGCTGTGGTTGTTGCAGAATGGCTTATGGTTACATAAAAGCTTGATTAGTCAACAAATCCTACCAAGGCTTGCATGGTTACATAAAAGCTTGATTAGTCAACCTGATATGATTTATTGTAGTCCCCAATTATAATGTGCGGGCAACCACAATGAGCAACACTCACATGACAGGGCCCAGACGGAATCAACCCATTCGGTAAGCTCTTGCAAGTGGTGTGGAGAAGACTTTGTACAGTAGTCAATGTTTATTTCACGATTTCTTTTTCTTTTATTTTTTATTTAACGAGAGTGGATATGAATACTTTAGGTGGAGTGGGGTCAATGCTTATTTAACTTCTACCTAATTTACTTTCAGTGGAGTGGGGCCACTATGTTCTTCTCGGGTTCACAATACAGTCACTGTTACCTAAGAGTCACATGCATTGCTACTGTAGCCTGCCACTACTATTCACATGTGGTTGTTGCAGAATGGCGGTGTTGACAATTTCAACAAAATATTATCTGGTAATATTTTTTTTTAAAAAGACAATTTAAATTAAAATGATAAAGCGTGCTGTCCTGAATGTGCAAAGCAGTGCCGTTGCGCTCCCGATTTTTTTATTAATAGAAAAAAGAAAAATAATTCGAAAAAGAGATACATTCCAATGAAATCTCTTTTCATTGGAAGGACGGGAATTTCATTCTCATTCGACGGACGGGACAGACATCCCACTACAGCAAAATAGACCATCAGCGACCGGATTTCCGGTCGCTGATAATATAGGCGCCGGTCGCTGATACCCACTCCGGTCGCAGAAAGTCAAATTTGGTCGCTGATATCCCGGTCGCTGTAAGCATTGTCGCTGATACTCTTCTGATGACGTCACCGGTCGCTGATAATACGTCACCCGGTCGCTGATACTGTTTTTGCGACCACATTTTTTTGGTCGCTGTTGTTTTTTTCTGACGTCAGCAAAAGGTATCTGCGACCAAATATAACGGTCGCTGATATCTAAAACCGGTCGCTGATACCTAAAATCGATTTTCTAAATTTTATTATATTATTTAAATTTGCACCATTTAATAGTTGGTACCACACGTACCAACATACAACATAAACATCGATACATGCATACACATAATACAAGACATCGATACAATAGTAATTAAAATCCACAATTACAACCATTTACAATAACAATTTTAAATCAATTCTATTCCACCAATCATTCAACCAATTGAAAATTAATGGGTAACTTGACTAATCTGGGCCGTCGGATACAAGAATTCATATGCAATTGACTTCTCGAAAATAATTTTCGCCGTAACCTCAGACAACGCTCGCAGGGGGCTGCCGCCCCCCTGCCACCCCCCGCATACTCAATCAACTTGCAAGGACCCTCCCTTTACAATTTCCTGATATTTTGGGCCCTGAAACAAGAATTCTACATTAAAAATATTATAACAGAGCAGTTTATGCATTTTTTTTCTGCACTAAAGTGATAACTATCCTGCAATCTAAATTTTTTCTTAAATAAGCATAGTCAGATTGTTATGTACCTTGACTTTCTCCAAAATAACTAGAGGTCCGGCAACACCAGAAACAGTCCTGTACTCTAAACCACAAAAAAGTTTACCAAAACAGTTAGATTTCTTTTAGGTACCAGTAAATATATACCAGTACTTGACCTGGACTGTAACTTACCAAGATAGTTTCTCACATAATATAACACTAATAGCCCCCACATCCATTGAATTCTTGTCCAAAAACCTCTCATACATATCCAACACCTCATTTTTTGGACAAAAATAGAAGTGGTTTACTGTGGGGGTCTCAAAATTAGCTAAATTACCTTCTGGTGGAAATGTCACAATGTAGCTTCCTTTGGAAAACCAGACCCAGTAAGGGCCACCACTATTGTTGAACTTCGGAAAACAGTCTTTGATTTCCAGCTCACGAAGATTCCTGGGTAGTTCTTCCAATTCACTTACAAGGTTTGGACAGTTTTATAGACACACATACTGGAGAGATGCAAGATTCTTCAAGTTATTCGGCAGATGGGTAATATTGTATTTAGTGAAGTACATTTTCTTAAGAGAAATAAGACACTGAAAAACCTCATCATCAAAGGAATCTCCTTTTTGTCCAAAAAACCTCATCATCAATTCTTGTCCAAAAAAAAGCAAAAGAAGTACCTTCAATTTTTGTCAGTAGCTTCTTAACTTTGGCTTTACACCCATCACAGTGTATGTTAACTCTCAGAACATGGGTCTAAAAAAAATGATCCAAAAAAACAAGAAAAACAAAGTCAGATCAGTTCAGAAGCTGTTTTCCTCTCATTGTTGTGTAATACATTGTACGAGGGACGAGAGAGACAAACCTCTCATGTATCACACAGTGGTAGTTTTAGGGATAAATATTTGACCTAGCTAGGTTACTTATTTATATAATTTGAACTATAAAAATCATCTCACAGAAATAGCAAATCGCAAATCGCAAGTGAGGCAGTACTGAGGCAGATGCAAATCGCAAATCGCAAGTGAGGCAATTAGTACTGAGCATCACTTGCAAATTAAGACGCTTAGTTCAATTTCAGTCTTTGAATTTTTGTTCTACTTAAATCTCAACCACTGGTAAACTCAACTATCCAAGCTAGCTAGTTCGAAACTTGGGCTGATTCAAGTGTTGAATGCTCGTTCTTTATTAAAATTAAGCTAGCTTGATTCGAACAAATTAGCTTGAAGTCTTTTACAAGTCAAACTCAAATTTTAAAATTCAATTTGATTCGAGCTAGAACGATTTGATAAAATTACTAATTGAACTCTAACTGAGCACAATTCGAGTTCGATAATTCATTGACACAAATTAGCTAGAACGATTTCATTGGGCTGATTCAAGTGTTGAATGCTCGTTTTTTTTTTTGCATTCAGTACGTCTTAAACGAAAGGAGAGAAACTTACGGTTTTGCTTTCGCCGCTTGGAGTTCGGGGTCGGAGTAGGCCACAGACAGACGGTCAGTGTCGGTCGGATTGAGCAAAGCGACGTCGGAGTCGGTCTCAGCGACGTCGGACTCGGTGAGGTCGGGTCAGAGATCGGGCGATCAGAGAGGCGGGGTTTCCAGCGGCGGGGGTCAGAGACCGCGCGGCGGGGCTTCGGGCGGGAGGGATCGGCGCGCGTTTTATTTTTTTTTGGGTAACCTAAAAGGCGGGAGGAGACACAGAGAGAAGGAAGATATTGGCGCGGGTGGGTTTTTTTGGGACACCCTTCAGCGACCGGGAAAAACCGGTCTCTGAAAGCTGCGGGCGCCGGTCGCTGAAGGGTTCCGTCGCCGAAAAACTTCAATTTTTATTTTTTTTTACTTTTTGGGATCTTCAGCGACCGGCGTTTTCACCGGTCGCTGATGCCGGTCGCTGAAACATCGTTTTGTTGTAGTGTCCCCGTCCACCTCTGTATTTGATATTGTTCATCTCCGGATCCAAAATTAATATATCAAATAGTTGCAGTGTCAGGTACCAATACTATAGAAAACACTTCACCATCGGTTCAAGTCTCATTTCACCATCGGTTTCCGAACCAATGGTCATCGCCCCGATAGTGAAGGTAGACACCTATGCCATCGGATTAAATCCGATAGCTTTGAGCACCTATGGAATCGATTCAAACCAACAGACGGACAGTTTTGAGCTCCTAGCACCGTCAGTTCGAGGTAATGGACATATGGGGATAATAATTGTTCAATTGATACGATTCTTGCTCCATTTGATATAAAATAGCCCCAAAACATGGTTCCAGCTATAAAAATAAGAAGAGCAACAATAACCGATTTCTCGCAATAATTAAAAATAAAAGTGAGATAATTAGGCCAAACCTAAGTCAAAACTCCACGTAAATCAGGGTCATTTTTACCCTGATCAATAAATATGTTTAATAATGCTTGTATTAGAGACTAGCCTCCATATATTTGTTAGTCATTTATAAAAAAAGGTATACAAATAACATTCAATATATACCAACAATTATACAACCAGCAAAGCAAGCCAATGGACAATATTACAAACAAAAACAAGATAATAATATAGACATAAAGAAGGTGCATGATTCTACTTGTAAAATTTAAATTATATCACCATTATTGTATCATATATATCATATATACCCTTGTTTGTAACACCAAGCATCAATTAAAGAAAGTACATTTTCATAGGGAGCTCATATTTAACTGTTTACATCGACTCTTTGTACTTTCTAAATATAGATATGGATCTGTAGCACAGGTTGATCCGTAATATACATATTACCATAACCACACTCAAAACTCTATATATGATGTTGTTTTACCCTAAAAAGTTGCTATTTAAATTTAACATGATAAATGGCAATTTTGGGACAATGAAAATGTCAAGATTATACATATGCCCTTCAAAATACATTGGGTACAACATATTAAAATGCTTGGTAATATTCTACATGCAAAACCATAAACTTTGATATATAATATGGTCAAAACCATGAAGGAATTAATTTATTATGAATTAAATCATGCATGGATGATGTTCTGGGTGCAAAATCATGGTGACACCTAACAAAACTCTACCTTAAACGGCTCTGGGTGTAATTCGGGGATGCATAGCAAAGACTAAAGATACAGGGGCCCACATGTCAGTGAAGTTAAACTTATTTCCCTGAAACCTTGAGATGGTTGAACATGGCTCATAGGTATTGAACCTACTGCGCCGAGTTGTCAGTACCTCGGCCCATTGTAAACCAAGACCACACAAGTCCTATACAAAGTCGTTGGGGTTTAAATTCAGCGGGATGACCCCTTCACCTTACATGCTCCCGGAATACAATAGACCATGTGGAAGACTATGCATGGCTCATGATGTGCCAGACCCAGCCACAAGATACAAATTTGATAGTGTGATTGTCTCATTTGGATTCAAGTCTAACATTGTGGATGAGTGTATATATCTCAAGTTCTGTGAGAGTAAATTTGTGTTTCTGATTTTATTTGTCGATGACATTTTACTTGCCAGTAACGATGTAAGTATATTGCAACAAACTAAGAACTTATGATGAAGAATTTTGAGATGAAAGATCTTGGTAATGCAACATTTGTCCTAGGGATAGAAATACTGAAGAATAGAACCCAAGGTATATTGGGATTATCCCAAAGGAATTATATCGATAAGGTTTTGGCAAGATATGGCCTGCAGAACTGTAAACCAAGAAATACCCCTATGGCAAAGAGAGACAAGTTCAGTCTCAACCAATGCCCAAAAAACAATTCAGAAAAGAAAGTAATGCTACAATATCCATTATGCCTCAGTCGTTGGGAGCATCATATATGTGCAAGTGGTATGCGTCCGGATATTGTGTTCATCACTGGCGTGTTAGGGAGGCACTTGTCAAATCCAGGTCCAAATTATTGGAAAGCTGCCAAGCGAGTCTTGAGGTACCTGAAGCAAACAAAGGACCATATAATCACGTATCGGAAATCATAGAAGCTAGAGGTTATTGGCTATACCGACTCTAATTTTGGAGGATGTCATGATAGCATGAAATCGACATCTGGCTACATTTACATGTTAGCCGGAGGAGCCATTTCATGGAAGAGTGCAAAACAATCCCTTATTGCATCTTCCACCATGGCGGCAGAATTTGTGGCATGCTATAAGGCATCAAATACGGTGTATGGCTTCTATTGAGAGACCACTACAATTGTTCTGTGACAACAATTCGGCAGTACTGTATACAAACAACAACCGAAGTTCATCGAAGTCTAAGTACATCGACATCAAGTTATTTGTTGTAAAGGAAATAGTACATAATGGTGAATTGAAAATATAACATGTAGGAACAGACTCTATGTTAGCAAATCCTCTTATTAAGGGATTGACACCGGCTAAGTTTGAAGAACATGTCGCTCATATGGGTGTAATCTCTATTGAGAATATTTAGTTTTAGTGGGAGTCTGTTGTTTGTAATTTAATTTTCTATTTTTCATTGTAATTTTGAATATGTGACTTGTGACATGTAATAAGTGTTATATATATTATGAAGTTTTGATATGTTTCTCGTTTATGTTTGACCTCTAATTTAGTTAATTTATGAAATTTAGTTTCAAGATTTAAGTAGGAGACCAAGTTAAAAATAGACATGTGAATATCACAATTGCATGTAATTTCTATGTTACAAATCCACATCATGATGCATGTCATTCAGCTATATTAGTGATATAATTACTGTGGGTTTAGTTGCGAATAAATGCGACGAGTGCCGCTTTAGTCCTTTGCTGATATAGTTGATGGACCGAATTAGTTTGAGAATATATATGAAAGATAGTAAAGAAATGTGCATACATAAGAAACACAATGCATAATTAAAAAGTCATAACATATTGCTCAAGTGGGAGATTGTTGGATTTATTGCCAACCACGTTGGATTTAATGCCAATATTGAGCATATATATAATCTAATTATGGATTGTTTACTGTCATATATGGTTGTCAATTAAACTGATCAAATAAGGTAATAGACAATCAATATATATATTAAGATGTTGTCCATAGATGTGTATATTAATTTAGACAAAGATCAAATCATTGATGGACTGATTCTGAGATTTACAATTCAAAAAACTGTCATTTAAGAGGACTGTGTGGGTCACACGGATATCAATGCGGTTGCACACATTTTGATGTGAAAGCATAGTTTTGATGCAATTGCACAAAATACCTTTTTCAAGTTAATATAGAAATACACAGAAACTGAATATAAGTTTTTCTCTATAGAAAAATACAGCTCTGTGTGTCTTCTCTTCTTCTTCCACCATCAAAGAATAGAGAAGATAAATTCATTAGAAAATTTGGAGAGGATTTCTCAATGGCCATATGTTGTTATCTTGAAAGACTTGATCCACAACCATACGACGAAAAGGCGATAAGGCTTTTTGCCATTGAAAACTTGTCTCGTACTCACGGTGATGGTTGTTGCTCTACCAAGGCTTTGGATATTCCATAACAAATGGCATAGAATCAGATATTATGTTCCGCACTTCTGATTTATATATATTTTGGGTCTCTTTGATATAGGACGGTCCTTAGATTAAGGTGGGGAACTATTTCTCCTTTTCTGGAGTATAAGTGTTTGACTCCTAGATGAGATGTTATTGTTTGATCTCTAGATAAAGCATAATTATTTGGCCTTTATGATTCCCCAACAATTTTTTCTTCGCTTCGTTTGTACACTAGCTATTTAATTTGTTGGTATACGTACGTTCGTATAACAATACACCCATGTGCGTTTTTATCTTTGCTCATTTTTTCTTCGCTTGATTTTTATATTGGGACATTTATTTTGTTATGGAAGCCAGTACTTTTAGATGCTACTGGAAATGGAAACATTTTCTTGTTTTCTTCACTAGTTTTTCGTACATAAATCTTGTAATTAACTTTTTCTTGCTTCTGAAAAACAATGGATCCGAAGGTGGTGAATTAGAATTATTTACTTTTTAAATATAAACTAAATTGAATATTACTATAAAAATGAATATTGTATAATCAATCTCCTACATAATTGTAAATATTATTATTTAAATATATAAATCGTTAAAAAACTTTACATGTTATATATTTTATAGAGTAATTCTTTTGTTCCCCGCTCTCCAGTCCCTTTAACGTCCCCCTGATTCTAACAGTCAAAATCATACCAATTAAAGGTCAAAGTACTTACCAAATTAGAAACCGAAAATTCACTTTCTTTTTTCTCATTTTGTCTTCATCCCTTCCATTTTCATCCAGTCTCTCGGAAAGACAATAGAGGTGATTTTCACAACAACAAAGTAGGCACTTATCGCGAGGGAACTCCGTCGCAAAAAGTATCGTTGCGAAAAGTAGGCACTTATTGCGAGGCACTTTTTGCGAGGGAGTACCGTCATAACTGTGCTTTTTCTTTTCGCAACGGTACTTTTCGCGACGGAGTTCCCTCGCGATAAGTGCATACTTTTTGTAGTGTTTACACAAATTCCAATGATCAGGAAACAACAAAAATTCTAGAAATCTTCCAAAAATAAAATAGTGGATCTAGGATGGAGAATAAATTAAGCCCGTTAGAGCAGTTGGAGGTGCAGTTGCAAGCTTTATGTGAAACCCTTGCTACAGTAATGGAGTCGATCTGAGGGCCGTCAATGGTGAGCACAGTAACAAGATTCACGAATTAAAAGTTTCTAAGCCATCAGCGGATCAATCCGCGTTTAATACGGTGATTCGTGAATTAAACTGTCAATTCGTGAATTTTACGAATTTTCCGTTTTATTCGCATTTTCTTCTCAAAAATTCGGCCAGGTTTACCTAAAGAACTGCTGAATCATTTCGAGAAAAAACCAATTCAAAACATATTTGAGATTTAGCAGGAAATCAGCTGAAGAATAGATCTAGAATAGATAAAAAAACGAGACAGAAAAAAGGGAAAAAAGAGAAGAAGGTAATCTGACAGTAGGACCCATTCATTTAAATGTGCAATTGATGTCATTTCAATTATAAGTATGAATACTTTCTTCAGTACCTATCAATACATTCAAGCACAAAATAGATTAACTGATTTAATTTATTTTACCCCATAACAATTCACACTTCAATGCGTAAGTATGAATACTTAATATTTTAGATAATAATATTTTTACTAAAACTACCATACTGGTGATTGTGCGGTGGTGGTTCCCCCAAGTAGTCAATGCACGGAGCACATTCAGAGGTTTTTCAGGAATATTTTACAACATAAAAATTCACACTTCAGTGCGTAAGTATGAATACTTGATATTTTAAAAATGAACGTTTACAACAATTACAACACTGACACTTACAGTGCGTAAGTCTGAATACTTGGTTTTCTGCGTGTGGTTCCTATCGTTGTCGCTTTCAAGCGACGTTTGTTGTCCCCCAGGTAGTTAATGTCCAAGACACGTCTGTGGATTTCTCATAAATACTTAATAACATAAATATTCACACTTTACTGAGTAAGTATGAATATTCGGCATTTTAGAGAATAATACTTGACATATTAGAGATGAATATTTGACAAGTTATGAATACTTGCACACCAAAGTATGAATACTTGAACGACGAAGAACTAGAAAGTACTTCATTATGAATCTCATTTGAAAGAGAAAATTACGTAGAAGATGTCCGTAGTTTTAGATTCGCAAAATTCCCACAGATTGTCAGAAATATTGACGAGATTAAACGAAGAAAAAAAACTCACTTCTAAAAACATGTAAAAGATGAGTGCGTAATTAGAAAGAAAAGAAAGTTGATGTCCAGTTTTTTTTTTAATACTTGATGTCTTAGGTATGAATACTTAATATGTTATATGGTAATACTTAGATGCATAAGTACCCATACATACGCGCGCCAGTTGTAAATTTTTCAATCATAAGTGGTACAAGTAGTTAATGTAGTTAGTGGTCCCCATCGTACTTTACACATCAGTAATCAGGGGAACGTTTAGGGGACAGAATGGGGGGGACTGTTAGTCGATCCCTATTTTATATTTATCTATTATGATGACAAGTACCGTTCTTATTAGTATTCTCATACCGTTCTTATTAATTCAATTATTCGTATCGAATAATTGAATTAATAAATTTTATAGACATTCTAGGAAAGTTCACCTCATTATTTTAATTTGAATCCGACGACTAAATTGGAACTTGGGACCAGTTCCAGTACATGTCTTCAATCATCCCTCGAATGCATGCACTCTATAAATAGTGTTACTTTGGCAAAACCACTTCCAAACGAATAAAAATGGCACAAGTCAATGGGGACTCTGTTCGAGGCAAGGCTATGGTTCTTGCAATTGGCACAGCTGTTCCACCAAACTTCATCAATCAGTCCGATTATCCTGACTACTACTTCAATGTTACCAAGAGCGAGCACCTTACCGAACTCAAGCAAAAGTTCACTACATTATGTAATCGATCCCTTGTCTTATTCCTTTGCTTTAATCTTCCAACTGATCCATCAATATTTTTTTGTATTAGAATAAATTTCACATATTTTTTTTAGTAAAAGTTGGAGGTCAAGCCATCCAACTATTTAATATTCACAAGAGATTCCGCCATTTGAGTTTCGAACGTGCGACCTACCACATGGAAGGCATTGTCTTTGCCACCGGACCAAAAGTTGGTTCTCATAAATTTCACAAATTAGTAAAGAAACTTTCTGAATCGCAGGTACCGAGAACAAGATTCAAAAGCGCTACTTTTATGTAACAGATGAGGAGCTCAACGATCACCCAAGCATAGTAACTCAGAAGGAGCAGTCGTTAGACCGGAATGCTTTGCTTGTTCCCGGGGTGATGAAACTAGGCAAGGAAGCAGCCGAACAGGCATTTCACGAGTGGGGCCAACCAAGGTCTAGGATTACCCACCTCATTTTCCATACTACCACCGGTGTTCACATGCCTGGTCCGGACTACCAACTATACAAACTTTTGGGACTTGAACCCACGGTAAACCGCTACATGCTTTACCCCATTGGCTGCTATGCAGGTGGTACTGTGCTTCGCCTAGCGAAAGACCTAGCTGAGAACAACCCCGGTGCTCGCGTCCTCGCTATCTGCTCAGAGAGCACTGTCGGCTTCATTCGCAGCCCATCTGAATCCTCCATGGATACCCTTCTTGCCCATGCTTTGTTCGGTAATGGTGCTGGAGCTGTCATTGTTGGTTCTGACCCAGACATGTTTATTGAGCGACCTCTCTATGAGATTCTATCAACAGGCCAATCCATCATCCCCGGGACAGAGGATGTTCTTGGTGGCCGTGTGGATGAGGGGCGATTGGAATTGAAGTTGTCCCGTACTGTGATAATGCATATCACCAATAACATTAGAAAGCATGTATCCACTACGTTTGAACCTCTGGAGATCTCAGACTGGAATTCTCTGTTTTGGATTGTGCACCCGGGTGCAACGAAGATTGTAGACGGCATAGAGACGGAGCTCAAGCTAGAGAAGGAGAAGTTGCTTCCATCAAGGCATGTGTTAGCGGAGTTTGGCAACATGGCAAGTGGTGCTGTGATTTTTGTCATGGATGAGATGAGGAAGAGATCAAGGAAAGAAGGAAAGGCCACCACCGGCGAAGGACCAGAATTTGGGGTGGTCTTAGGGTTTGGTCCAGGCATTACAATCGAGACAGTTGTTCTCCGTGCTCTTACTGTACCGGTTTGATACCTACCGTGGTTCTGCCTGTGCATGGCTGTATTGTTATAAGTATGAATAAGTGTCATGCAAGTTATGTCATGTATGGTTTTTATTGAATATTAATTATATTATATTGTGTAATGTTGTGTTATTTCTTCTCTCTCTCTCTCTCTATATATATAACGTCGGGCATTAATTATGTTCTTTTCTGCTATATATAAATTTTTTTTTTCTGCTATGCCATCGTATGGTACGGTATATATGTTAATGAATGTTGTGTTCTAACAAAGCATGCATGAAGTATATGCCGGCATTTTTATTAATATCCAAAGTTAATTACAAATTAATAAATATATCCAGCTCAGATGAGTTTTGTTAAAAATGTCCAAACCCCATTTTAATTCAAAACCGGCTATTTAATGGCTGATTCCTTTTTTTTTTTTTAGAGACTATGAAGAGCAAGATGCTGAAATCTAATATTAAAAATTCGAATTTTTTTTTAAATATTTGTTAGATTACTTCTTTTGATATATAATTAGCATATTTATACTAAAATACGCTAAATTACTTGAAATTATATTAAATTACTCTAAATTAAACTAAATTACATTAAATTAACTAAATTACACTA
>JAJGRW010001092.1:87084-102868 GCA_025461045.1 Carex parvula | reverse complement strand
CGACCGTTTAATTATAGCACGACATACATCGATCACCAAATTATCTTGCCCTTCCTTGGCTTTCTGTCAAATAATGAGTATATATGTGAATAATCTGATGTATTGATAATGTTGATAATATATTCATTTTACTACCACGGCAGTTGATGTCAGAGTTCGTTAAAATTAAGTCGCTATACTTCAAAAATTAAGGTCGTGTTTTTAAAAGTTTCTCATTTAAAACCATTGAGGTACAATTACAAAACTTAACAATTAGTTTTATTGTCTTTTAAATTAGAGATTAAATTTTAAATTTTTTTCTGAGTTTTTATATATATTAGATTTCATGGTAATTAATTAAATTAGCCAAAGATCAATTCTTGTTTGGTAAATGGCAATTAATTATTTATTGAAACCGCTCATCTAAAAAATGAAATTCTGAAAAGCTCTAACAAAAAAAAGTAAAAAAATGTGATCAAACTCTAACGTCTCCTCCTCCACTCCATTCTGCACCTCTCACTTCTTTAGGTTTCACTTTCGACAAGCAATATCTTCCTCTCTCTCGCCTCTATCTCCTTGAACAAAGATAGAGGAGAATGACAGAGAGGAGGGAGCGGAGTTAACCGGAGCCGAAAGCGTGGTATCATCGGACTTCGGAGTATACAAACTCTATCTCATTTTGATCGGAGCATAGCAGTGAGCAGATCTCACCGTCGAAGCACGGCGACTAACGAAAGCAGATCTGGTCATAGAAATAAATGGAGAATGAAGTAATGAGTGTTTAAAAGTATAAATAAGTATAATTACATGATTTTATGGGTATAAAGAAGTTAAATTTAGAATGGAGAGTTAGTTGATTTGTTGTAAATAAAATGAAATCGTTAGTAAGTATTTGAAGCAGCTGATGTTAAAAATAAAATAAATGGTACTATTTCACTTTTGTGCACATTTCAAATTTTAGAGGTAGATCAATTATATATGTAATTTGTGTCCAATCCAAAATAGTTCCCACACACATATATATGGAAAAGTATCCTCTCTCTGGTACCGTAAAAGATTCCCTCACGTTACGGTTTGAGATTGACTCTCAGCCATTTTGAGATTCGAGCTACCGCAGCAACAGTATTATTGGGTTTTGAGATTCGTGTCAAGTTAAAAGGGACGGTCCAGATCCACTAATTCTAAAAAATTCTCTATTATAGGAATTCACATCACCCGCGTACGAACGCATATCCTCTGCATTAACTCAAAAAGAAATCTTTTGAGTTAATGAATCTGAACCGTCTGATTTTAAACGGAGCCAATCTGGTTTCTGACTATAACTTTGGAAGATTTTCAATATTCATGCGGATCTAGTCCGCACGAATCTTAAGACAGATTGGATGGTCGAAATTCATTAACTCAGAAGATTCCATTTTGAGTTAACGAGGATACAAATTCCCGCCCCCCCCCGGTACTCTAATAGGGAATCTTTTACAATTACGTGATCTGGACCATTCTTTTTAACTTGGCACGAATCTCAAAGACCAATAATTCTGCTTCCTCCGTCAGCCCGAATCCCAAAGCGGCTGGAAGTTAATCTCAAACCGTGAAGTGAAGAATCTTTTACGGTACCGGGAAGGATATTTGCCCCTATTACAGTACCTAGAAGGATCTCAATTCTATATATATAGTACTCAGCAATTTTATATAATATGTTCGGGAACAAAAGTCAATAACAAGGACGATTTGACGGTACGTAGCAAGACTGTACTTGCAGCATTAATAAGTGTGTTTCTGGTAGATTCAACTATTTTTACACAATTAGTAATCCTAAGCGCTTGTTTTAGTAAAAAAAGTATTTTCTTTATTGCTGTCATAATATATACCTTGGCAGGAAATTAACTAAGAAGTTTAATCTTTCAAATGCGCCCCACTTCAAATTTTAGACATATTTTAGATAATAAATAGGGTAATTATATCTTCCCCTGTCTATTCATCCTTCATTTCATCCCCCAACTAACTAACTAACTACCTCTTCTAATTATAATTACAAATTCTAACTACCTAATGGCCTTACAAATTAATTACCAATTTTCTCCTTTATTTCTTTTCTCTTTCTCCCTCCCTCTCCCACCTCTCCCACCTCTCCCTCTCCACCTCCGCCTCCGCCCACCTCTCTCACCTCTCCCTCTGGGCCTCCGCCGCCACTCCCACCTCTCCCTCTCGGCCTCCGCCTCCCTCTCCCACCTCCACCTCCGCCTCCGCCTCCGTCTCTCACCTCCGCCTCACCTCACCTCCACTCCCACCATCCCACCTCCCACGCCGCCTCTCTCTCCCACTTCCGCCTCCGCCTCCGCCGGATTAGATCCATCACTGTCGACCGCCGGGTCAGATCCGTCATGTCTATGTTCCTCTTCCTCATGCGGTAGCGAGTTATTTGCAAAGAACAAAGCTTCATTAATGGTGAATTAGGCCAGTACGTACTAAGTACTAAGAAATGACAGAAAAATAAATTTTAAAAAAATTAGAGGTGTATGAATGAATACTTGATGTTTTAGAGATGAATACTTCAACGTTTATGGATGAATACTTAATATCTTAGGTATGAATACTTTAACTTATATGTATGAATACTTGATATTTTATGGATGAATATTATTCGGCTGCTCTTGTAAAATTAATCAAGGTATGCACATATGTTTGTAATACTCTTGGTACATTAACTATTTACACTTACACGACAATGATGAATACTTGCTCGATGAGAGATGAATACTTGTGACGAGGTATGAATACTTGTGCAACGGATAACTCGAAAGTATGTTATCATTGATCTCATTTGAAAGAGAAAATTGTGTAGAAAACGTTCGTGGTTTTAGATTTGCAAAATTCCTCACAGATCGTCAGAAATATTGGTTAGATTGAACGGAGAAAAAAAACCCATCTCTAAAAACATGTAAAAGATGAGTGATTGATGTGTCCAAATATGCTTCTATTGCAAAGATGAATACATTCATATAGATTGATGAATGCTAGTTGTGTTACAGATGAATACTTTTTTGCAAATTTCTAAAATGAGCTGAAGGTTATGCGGTCCCCCCACTTAATTAATGCGCTGACGGTTATGCGGTCCCCCACTTAATTAATGCTCTGACAGTTATGCGGTCCCCACACATGTTGTTTGTGGTCCCCTACTTTCTTATACGCTGAATGTTGTAATATATCCAAATATGTTTCTATTGCAAATGTGAATACCTTCATATAGATGGATGAATACTAGTTGTGTTACATATGAATACTTTTCTGCAAATTCCTAAAATGCACTGACAGTTATGCGGTCCCCACTTAATTAATGCAACTGACGGAATGAAACGGGGGATAGCTAGGCTCTCCCTAATAAATAATGCAACAGAAAACATATGCGTGAATTATGTTGAAATAAAATGTAATAACGATAAAATGGAAAAAATAAAGTAGAATAGAGAAGAATTTAATCTACACCCTTCAAATCTTACAACTAGGTCCCACCGAATGGAATAGATTATTTTATTTGAAGGGTTGAAATCACTATTCACTACTAGAATTCTCAGCTATGACAACGGGAGCAAGTGCTTGTTGCAAGCGTAGCAAGGGTCGTTGCAAAAGATTTTGGTTTTCGGATTAAATTAATATAGCTGCAACGGGAGGCCCTTGCAAATAATCATGCTTGCAAATATGTGATGGATCCCCTGCTAATGTCTCCTATTGGCCCTTGCAAATAATAATACCCACCCTAAACACGCCAGTATTATTTTATTGTGAATTGAGTTACTATTTGCAAGCGGCATTGTTGCAATTGTTTTTGGAGTTCTTTTTTATATTATTATATTCTAAAAGACATTATTATTTGCAAGAGGCACCGTTGCAAATGTTTTCATGATACTGTTTATATTATTTTATTGTGAAGGCCCTAACTATTTGCATGAGCCGCCATTGCAAATGATTTTTTTTTTTTGGTTTTTTACAAGACCCGTAGGTCAACTTCCATCTGTTACAGTAGGGACCTGATCTGATCCCATTCTTTCCCATCCTCTAACTCTACCCATATTTGCTAAATCATGTGCTATGCTCAATCTTTCATTGTTCCTACTACAATATGATAATTCGAAAGTACTTCCTATCTACCTTAGTAATGTCCATGCATCCCAAATATCTTGAGACGATCTTCAATCCTGAATTGCTGGAGGGTTTTGAGTGATTGAGCAGACTACTTCGTTGTAGTCAGATAGGATTTGTCCTCCCTTGTACTGGTATTGTTGCATAACTGACATCCTTGAAGGACAGCCTTTGCTTCCGCATGGGACGCACTTAAGGCTCGAACCCGTTTAGAACACCATTTTACAACTGAGCCCCTGAAAGTTACATAAATTCCCACTCCAGCAGAACCATCATGTGTCTAAGATCCATCTACATAGCACTTGCAGTCCTCCTCCATTGTAGTGGTTTGGTGCCTAACCTCAAATATTACCATTGGGCCATGACTGGTTACAGGTACTTGTTCTGAAATACTACACGTCTGTTCCATTTCAATGTAGTATCTACCGCCGGTACCCATATCCGGCTGTTTCCCTCCATAGACCTTGTCATTTCGAATTCTCCAAATTGCCCATGCTAAGCAAACGAAACTTGAGAATACCTGATTCGACCACTTTATCACCGTCTGTATAATTTCCCTCAACGTTCCTTGTAGCTGATCGGAATTGAGCTGAAGGGGAGAGTTCCACCAGGTTGCCTTTGCAAAATCGCACCAGAAGAGAGCATGTTCTATAGATTCTGGTTGATTGTTGCAAATTAGACAGGTGACTGATATGGCTATAATTCTTGTACCCAAAATCTCCTTTACCGACAACGCCTTATTGATTCTCCTCCACAGAAACAAAACCAATTTAGACAACATATCTTTTCTCTTCCAAATTGATTCCCAAAACTTCTTATCCTCCTGTGACCCTACATACCCCCTTATCAATTGGTATGCTTTCTTGATTGAGAAATTTCCATTCACAGCGTAGGTGAAGAATAGCGTATCTGGTGCCCCCGTTAAACTCGGTCGAATTGCATCATTTGTAGCGATGTTCAGTGCAATCCGGTATCCGAAGAGTGACACCAATTGCTGGAAATCCCATAATCCATTTCTTGTTGGATCAGCGATGAGACCCTTAGCTGCCTTTGCGAGGCGTTTGCAGCCCTTTCATTGTGCCAGCCTGACCACTCAAAAGAGAGCGATGTTTTCTTTTAAAATTTATAAACTCGGAAATGCTATCGGTTCGGATTGCAAGCGCACAATCCTATCGAGTAGTATAATCGAGGTCGATCTACAGGGGATATTGGTTCAGAGTTTTGAGCGATCAAATCACAATCTTTCGAAAGGTTAGACAAAATCTGAAAATTTGAGAGTTGAAGTTGTGATCAATGTAAATTTGGCAATAATTAAAAATAATTAAAATAAAGATAGAGATGAGAATTCCTAGGGTTTTGGCACACCATTGCTACTCAATCTACTTTGATATTCTACTTCTGTCGAGTCTGATTTCCTGTTGTTGTTTTATCGAAGACACCACATAGGACACTGCTAGTAATCTTACGCAAATGACAGATCTTCCATCGAGATACTATATAGGACACTGCAAGTTATTTTACGCAAATGACAGATCTCTAAATTCACAAGTTACTACATAGATCACTGCAATTTATCTTACGCAAATGATAGAACTTGGTTTGCATTTTGTTGTTCCGATTTATGGTTTCCTCGCTAAGATTTTCTTCACATAAATCTGATGACTCCAGCGACTAGTGAACTCAAGTGCGAATCACAAACCATATTGTCTTGTGTGACACAAGCCTTGACATTAAAGTCGGAACACCAACTAAGCCAAAAATGCTTCAATGGGATGTTGGGCCTCATTAAGAGCACGCTACCTTCTAGTAAGAATATGCCAGATAATTTCTACCAAGCGAAGCGTTTGATTGAGGGACTGGGCATGAAACATGAAAAAATTGACGTATGCCCAAACTTTTGCATGCTATATTACGACAAGGAGAGGGCGAGAAAGACACAATGTGATATTTGTGACGAAACAAGGTACAAGCCGCCGGGACCCAATCCTAACGCAAAACCAGTCCCCCAAAAGCAACTTTGTTACCTACCTATCACACCAAGATTGCAAAGGCTTTACATGACCAAATCAAATGCGGTACATATGACGTGGCATAAGAACTGTAAGCGTGAGAAACCCGGATTATGGTGCATCAAAATATCCGAAATTCGCTAAAGATGTTAGAAATGTTGTATTAGGGTTAACGGCGGATGAGTTCATGCCATTCAACTCGAGTGCAGTTCCATATTCGTGTTGGCCGGTATTGGTCTTTCTGTATAACCTACCACCTGAGATGATAATGAAAGAGGACAACATATTTCTCAAAGTGAAAATTACATTATTTTAAATTTTTCTAAAAATATACATGAAATTCTCCCTTCAAAATATAAATTGAGAAGTCCTATATAAATCGTGAGATTTGAATTATTTTGGCACAAGCAACAAAGTAGTGTTGACAGGGTCTATGAAATCGCATTCTTTGTGAATTAAGGGGTTGGAAACATGACAAAAGAGGGAGTACGGCATGCTAGTTGATAGTTTGGCAGGGCGTGAGATTTTGTACGACAATAATATCTACTTCGGCACCCGGACTGCCCAATCAAATCCATTTGCGTGTCATGTTTTCCACAACAAATATTTGCATGGATTACTCGATATAGTATCATACTATAAGTAACATATCATATCTGCCTCTCTCTCTCTCTGACTGCCTGATTTTATGGTTATGGGGAAAAGACTATAACACCAATGATGTCATGAGAGGAAAATAGTTCTATTCCTGGCGTCTTTTGATATTTTATTCTCTATCGTAGCTTAGTGCTTAAAGATTCCTTTGATTTGCTATGACCATTACCAAGTGTTCATCTGTGTGTTCAATGGAGCAACTATCCAGTTATAAATCCTGTGCAACAAAATGGAGAAACAAACGATTCTTTTCTTGTTCACAAGAAATCTAAATGAAATTAAAATGGTGAAGCGCTAGTGGTGAAGCGCTAGTGAGGAGTTTGAATCCACCTTGGCAAGTACAGACATGGGTTTCAATTCAAATTAATTTCATACACTATTTTTCACATAGTTAAAATGTGAAAATGCCAGAGTTCTAAATAGCTAGTTATAGCGGTTTTTAATCTAAAAAGCTAAGTTACGGGATAAAACTTCGCTAATCGAGCTACGGCCGCCATAGCGGTAATAGCGGTCCGCTATAGCGCGTAGCGGAATAGCGGTCCGCTATGCTACATGGGCTTATTATTATTTATTTATTTTGCAATTTAAATGGGCTTTAAGGTCCAAACCGAAATTAAATTAGATGGGTCTATAATATCAATAAACTTGAACAATGTGCGTTGGCCTATATCAATTAAATTATTTGAATATGTAGTAAACTGATACTTAATATATGGTAGTAGGATATTTTGAATAGAAAATATATCGATAGTTTTTAAATAGGGATATTTTGAATGACAATTTGGACTTTGTATTGGTTCAATGTGAATATTATAACTTCTTAATCAATTTGATGTTTTTGTTACTTATGAGACTTTAGATAATGTTTATTATTAGTAGAAATATAAAATAAAATTTTTGAAAATAAAAAAAACGCTATGTAGGATAGCTTTCGCTATAGCTACGCTATTCGCGATAGCTTTTTTTTTTGTCTCCCTGCTATGCCGCTATAATCGCTATTTAGAACCTTGGAAAATGCAGTTGGAACAATAAGTGATTATAACAAGAAATAAATTTTCTACTTCTTTTTTCTTTTAAATATAAGAATCCATTTATCTTCTTTTAGATGAGAACGGAGACCTACTTTTAGGTTCAACGAGCATGATGACCGTCCGATCTAATTTAAGATTTGTGCGCACAAAAATTGAAACAGACACGCACGAAGTTTAAAACGTTCCGCACGATAAAACAAATCGACGGTGATTAAATCTATCAAACCAGAGTAGGTCCGATAGGCATCGGACTTACTCTCAAGTGCTTTTAGATATCTTATATAACTGTAAAATTTATCACCATATGCGTTATATTTGTGGTTGAAATTTTGTTATTGCTATTTGCTAATTTAATTAAAAAAAATTGAGCGTAATTATAACCACAAAAGCTGGCCAAATTGGCCAATTCTATTGGCTAAACATCACATCACATCACATCAGCAACTTAAAAAAATCTTATGGCTACACTGACATGATATGATGATGCCAAACATAGTATTTACACCCAGTAAAGAAAAAAAAGAACAACAACTATTCATTCAAGCATGTATGCTTTTGATTTTTTTCAAAATTGAGAGAGAGATTTTGTCGGCACTCCAGTTTTACTAGTGTCCAAAATGAACAGGAGTGCATGAAAAAGATAGATCTCTCTCTCTCTAACTAAGAAGATAGATAGAGAGGGTGGGGGACCGCAGGTGCAACAAAAAATTGAGAAAAAAAGGACACCGGAGCAGCTCAGCAGTCCCAACTGACAAGAAAAAAAAGGTGGTACTTGCAAATTATAGAGAGCGGTACTAATTATTAACCAAAGGGCCCTTGATTTAAAAGCTCATATATTGCTTTTATTTTATTTTTTTCTCTCTTTTTGAGAATTTGTACCAATTGTAACATGTTTAAGAGAATCTTTAAAGAAATCACATGGTCGGCAATAGATGTCGTCTTTTTGCTAAAAGACTTCTATAATAAAATATCTAAAATGTATTTATAAAAATAAATATTAAAATTAGCATTAATTCTTATTTTATTTTTAAATCCTTACACACATGACAAGTCCACTTCTTAGTTTGAATCGTTAATGAAGTATATGGTACAAAATTTATGTTATTGAAATAATATAGATAGAACATTAATTTTAAATTATTCAAATAGTGCTAATATTATTTGGATTGTATTTTTTCAAAACAGTGCTAATATAAATATTAATATATAGTATATATTTTCTAACGAGATAGTGCTAACTCATTGATTTTGAAAAAATATTTTCATTACATTCACATAAATATTACAACACTATTTTCGAGTTAATACCATTTTCATGTATTCAATCATAACCTTAGTTGCTTAGATTAATAGTATTATTTATTTAAATTCTCCAATTTGAAATGATACGTCTATACCAACTAATTTGAGACATTAACTCTTTCATGAAATAAGTAAATTGAAAATTCATCTATAATTTCATTTTTTTAAAGAAAAGAAGATAAAACAAAAGTTAGGGTATGTTCAGCTGTCACGGGATTGCGCATAATGGGATATTTTGGATACGAGACCTCACAAATTATTTTATGAGATCTCATACCCTTGGGCATGTCCGAAAATAGTCATGGAAATGTGTTGATGAATGTTCGGTTG
This sequence comes from Carex parvula, assembly GCA_025461045.1. Lineage (NCBI taxonomy): Eukaryota > Viridiplantae > Streptophyta > Magnoliopsida > Poales > Cyperaceae > Carex > Carex parvula. The sequence continues at coordinate 93,426 of JAJGRW010001092.1, read as the reverse complement.
TATTGTCGTAATAGTTGTGGGAATCCAAATTTGATATATATATTCAAAGAAAACTATATTTTTTCCTTTTTGAAGTGTTGTCAATAATTGTTTTATTAATAATTTTAATAGTTTCTGATCAATTCTAATAATCTAAAATTTAATAATTAAAATATAGTAATATATAGGAAAATAAAAGATGAAATTATTCAAAGTAAAAGTTGCAAGTGACGGTAAAAAAATATGATTAAATAAATGAAGAAATAAAATGCAATTGTCGTAAAAATAAAAAATAAAAAATTGATAAGATATAAAGATAGAATGAGCAAGAGCTGGCATAAAATATAATAAACAAAAGTTATAACAAGTTATCACAAAATATCAAAATTATAATATTGGATCCATTATATTTTTGATTCCGTTATTTTAAAAGATATAGTTAACTTGTTAATTAAATAATATAAATGTTGTATAAGTTTATTTTGTCATAAAATTAAAACTATATAAAACGTTGAATAAATCAATTATCATAAATTACTAAATACAAAATTATATTAAATTTAATATAAATCAATCCAAAATTTGTAAATATGGCACTGCCCAAAAAATGATAAATATGAAATTGCAGATGTACTAAATATGAAATTTCTCAGATTATGTTGTTTTTTGGTTTATCATTTTTTAGACAGTATCATATTTAATTTTTTTGGATAAATCAATATAATATTTATAAAACTATATAGTTTTATATACAAATACAAAAATATTAACTATGATTTTATATTTATTAAATATCTTATTTGATAACAAGTATGAAATAGTTCCATCCATATCCTTGTTTGATAAGTTAATGGAAAATTTTTCTTATCTGTATCCATTCTCAGGGCCGGATCCAGAATTTTCGTTAGGGAGACAAAAAAATATCGAATCGGGTTTAAATTCATTAACTAATTGTGTACTCGATACAAAATAATACTTTAACTTATACTTTTCAATGCTTTGACTTGTAATTTCTATGCTCTAACTTATAATTCTAATTATTAATCAAACTTCAACAAATTTATTTCAATTTTAACCCTAAATTTAACCCAAATTACAAATCAAACATCCAAAGGGGGGCAAATTTTTTTTTCAGAAAAGAGCAAAGTCAGTCGGGACCAATAGATCTCCACTAAAATTCAAAATCCAAGAGGGACAACTGTCCCCCTGGGACCAGGATCCATATCCTCCCAGGTACCTGACTCAACACAATTGAAACGGACGGCCCAGATTTACTCTCAGCCGGTGCTTGCTCGGGATGGCACAAGGGGCAGTATTATTTGTGCTTTGAGATTCGTGTCAAGTTAACTATAATAATTTTAGACCATCCAATTCAATTGTACTCAGTCCGATAACATGAGGGGATGTGAATTAATTCCTGAAACCATGTAGGTCCGCCCCTGTCCATACTCCATAAAGCTAACATAAATAAATCATCCATATTTGATGAAAAACAAGATTGGTTTGAAGTAAAAAAAGAAAAGTGTCACATCGACAACGGGTACGGTACCAATATAATAATAAAGGAACCAAAGGATGCCCCTAGGACTACGAGCGTGGGAACTTGAGTGTTAAAGTTAATTTACTATTTTAAGTGTGTGAGTGTTGAGTGTCGACGTTGTACTTTTTACTATTTTTGGAGTATAGAAGGGCCACTATTTATAATTGTAAATAGCAAAAAAATCAAGGAGACAGATTTGATGAATGACTGTTGAAGCCTTGGAGGAGACGCTCTCATTTTACTAAAAAGTTGCTTCTCCAATGAACTTGTGAAAGGTGTGAAAGACGCCAAAATAGTTACAGTTACTAAAAAAAAGATGGAATTATTGCACCAATGGAAAACTTTTTCCAGATATCTTTTGTTTCTTTGGTTTGATCTTCTCTTACTAAGTTTGAGATCGAATCCCAAGTAGCTTTCATTATTCGGTGGGTTAGGCACTGTTTGAAAATCATATTGTCTGATTTATATATGTTACAGTATTTAGTCCAATAATATCTGATTTCACCAAGCATTTATAATCTACAATATCTATCAAGGAATTTTCAGATAGGTTTGCTAGCAGCTGGGATTGCATTCAAATCTCCTACAAATGGGCATCTCTGAAAGAGAACTCTCTTAACTTTTTTTGTCCTTTCTGTGCACTTAAACAACTTAGCTAGCAACAATGATCCTTGTTATGATAGGTGGGTTCAACCTACCATATGCTATTCTGCCAAAGATTACAACAAAAAAATGTCAAATTGTTGTCCTTGCAAACAGGGTCTAAGTGATTTTCTAATTTACCATCATTTTCTGCAAGATTTTTGAGTCAATTCATAGATAAAATAAACTTCTGTTCAAGAAATTATTAGCTAAGTTTGAAAAGGACAAAGAATATATAAAAGGAAAGAGAAAAGCTAAACTCGTAAAGAGATGAAGTAGGTTTGATAACCCTTGATGATAGGAGTCCATATCCTCGACGGTACCGTAAAAGATTCCCTTTTACAATTAGCTATTTACGATTTGAGATTAACTCTCAGCCAGTTTGGAATTCGGGCTGACTAAGGGGGCAGTATTATTGGACTTTGAGATTCGTGCCAAGTTAAAAAGAACGGTCCAAATCAAGTAATTGTAAAAGATTTCCTATTACGGTACCGTCGGTGATATGAATTCTGATGATAATGGATTAGTTGATAATTATGAAAAAAATCATTATTCATTTCATGAAATTGTTAATCCAAATGCCAGTGCATAATTATGATGTTTAAGATACTAATAATATACATATTAAATTCATTTAACTTTGAGCATCATTTGGTAACATAATAGTTTATAAAATTTAAGAAGTTAAGAAGTTACAAGTATTTAAATAATTGTTGAAACATGCATAAAATTTCATTGTTCTATATACATAATATATGTATAACACATAGAATATTAAATTTTAATTTAAAAATATTTTCATGATGGTCAGTATTGTAAAATTAAATAACTTTCTTAATTATGAATACTAATCCATATATGTACAAAATTTATGCTATTTTCAATGAGAAATAAAGTTAATTTTTCAGGAAGTTATATCTATTTTTCCATCTGATATCATTATCCCGAATATTATCTGCTCGTTAGGTACAATCGCATTCTTCACTACAAGTAAAAAAAATTGCACAAAAGATAAAGAACAATTCTATTTTTTTTCAAATATATCAATATCTCTATTAATTTTCTCAGATAGAACATAATTTGATTTTATTGAATTTCTATTGTATCTTACAAGACACATAATGGGTGCTGAGTTTAACATAACTATGGTTTTCATTAACACGACAGTTTCAATATTTTCAAGTATATAGAAACCTTTGACCTTACTTTATTGTTGCTATAGTGTGTCTTATTTAATTATACAATCAACACTTTCTTAATATTAGAATTCATAATTAACGATATGGAAAATCAATTTACCAATAAAAAAAAATAAAAGTAATAATTAAATTAACATATAATAAATTGTAGATTTATTAATTGGAAATAATCAGATTTGAAGATAAAATTATCTAATTATTTAATTAGATTATATAATTTACAGAGAAAAGGTATTAATCCCCTCTTATCAATCCCCGGAAAATCCCCGGATGTTTTGGATAAGCTTTTAACTGTCTTTTAACTGTCAGTCCAACATAAAAAATCTCATTCTCATTTCAGTCGCGACTCCCCGTCAAATAAATACCAAATGTTAAATCCCATTCTCAAGTCTCTCATTTCTCTCAAATTCTCAAATACCAATTGTTAAATCCGATCCGTGACGGCCGCGACGGCCGCGACGACAGCAACGGCAGCGACGACAACGACGGTGACACGCGACGGCAGCGACAGTGACGCGCGATGGTGAACAAAAAGAAAGTTACCTGTCGACGGTAGCGACGGCGACGAAGTACTGGACCACTTGACGACGAAGAAGACAGTGGTGGTGTCACGCTACAGGTTTTGATTTCAGACCTCAATTTTCTTGAATATCGAAGTAGTTTTGATTTCAGATCACGGCTTCGATTTTCCTTCAATTTCAGCCCTCAAAATCATACAATCGCGATATTGCATCTCAAATTTTGGTCTAGTTATGATTGATTGATTTTCTCATATTTTATTTGTCATTGATTCGATTTTTTCGAAGGATCTAGGGTTTTTACTTTTTTAATTAATATTTCGTCAAATTTAGATTATGATTTTCCACTATTTGATTTTTGACACCAATTGTCGATATGCTGATTTTGGTTTTTTTCTTCAAATCGACAATCTGTATACTTTCTCGATTTCTCTGGTGATCACCACTGTCTCGACCAAATCGCGCTTCTCTCGATCAATATTTGAAAATTTTAGTTTACAACATCTATTTACAGGATCTATCTAATAGATTTACATGATCTATACAATATTTTATAGGATTTATCTCCTTGGATATATGTAACAATTTACAGTATGGATACATTGATTTCACAAGATTCATGTAACAATTTACAGTATGGTTGTATAAGTTTATCACAGTATGTAATTTATAGGATACATATAACAATTTTACAGGATATGTGCAACAGTTTATAGTATTCACTTTGGTTAATCATAGTTACAGCATCTGTTTAACAGTTGTACTCATAAACAGCATTTGACAGGATGTATTAGACAGTTTTTACTTGGGTTACAGTATTCACTTTAGTTTACAGGATATGTGCAATTTTACAGGATACATATAACAATTTTACAGCATACATAGTACATTTTTATATGATACATATAACAATTTTGCAGGATACATATACCAATTATTAATATTTATATATGGATCTAAATCATGTAAAATAAGCCTTGAATACTGTAAATTTGGAAAATGCAAATTATGTATTAGACAGTTTTTACTATGAGTCACTGGAGTTACAGTATTTACTTTAGTTTACATCATATGTGCAATTTTACAGGATACATATAACAATTTTACATGATATATAGGACAAGTTTACAGGGTACATATAACAATTATTATATTTTATATGGATCTATATCATGTAAAATAAGCCTTCAATACTGTTAAATTAGCAGATGCAAATTATGTATTAGACAGTTTTTACTGTGATTCACTTTGGTTACAGTATTATTTTTCTGTGCAATTTTACATGATAAATTTCACAGGATACATCAACAATTTTGCAGGATACATATAACAATTTTGCAGTATGTTGCTTTGATTGTTTGCATCTGTTAATGGTTCATAACTCCAATTTTTAACCTTGCTTATTTTTTTTTTTTTGCAGGATGATATATCAAAAGAACGTGTGGTTCTAGCGATGAAACTTCTCACTCATCCCAATAATGTGCACCTGAGGGTTATGAAGTGAAGAAGCCATGTTTGTATTGATGTATTAGCCATGTTTTTTTGTTGAATTTTTCTCTGTGCTTGTGAACAGTATGATGTTATAGTATGTTATGAAGTGAAGAAGCCATGTTTGTATTGATGTATCAGTGGTAACAATTATGGGTGGTAACAGTTATGAATGGTGACATCTTATAGTTGATTGTTATAGTTTTTGAACAGTTTATTTTGTGATTAATATATGTCAGTTTTATAGTTTGCATCTGCTAATTTTACAGTATGTCAGTTTATTTTGTGATTAATATATGTCAGTTTTATATTTTAATATTAACATATGTCAGTTTTATAGTTTGCATCTGCTAATTTTACAGTATGTAAGCCTTATTTTACAGTATGTCAGTTTATTTTGTGATTAATATATGTCAGTTTTATATTTTGCTATTAACATATGTCAGTTTTATAGTTTACATCTGCTAATTTTACAGTATGTAAGCGTTATTTTACATGATATAGATCGATATACAAACATTAATAATTGAAGAAAAAGAGAAATACGAAAAAAATAAAAATAAAATTTAAATTTAATATCGAAAAAAAAATTAATTTTGATGCAAAAAAATTAATTTGGTACAATTTTAGGTTTGTTTTTGAAACCTTCTAGAAGCTGTTAGTTTTTCAAGTACAGCCGGAAGTACAGTGGCTTTGCAAGTTGCTAACTGTTTGCAACTAACTTGGGGACCACTTCCAACTAACTTGGATTGTTATAGAATTTTAAACTTCTTATTATACATGATCTGTCATTGAAGTTACAGTATTGGTGCAGAGTTTACCCAGTATCGCGCAAGTCAAATGACAGTTTTTTTGGAGAAAAACTGGGGATTTGAAGCTTGGGGACAATTAGTCGGACCCTAATTTACAATTAACAAAAAATATTGTCAACCTAACTTTCAATCAACTCAGAGAAATCCGAATAAAAGTAGGAATG